>JAODTR010000003.1:2050978-2078038 GCA_025399935.1 Amblyopsis rosae | reverse complement strand
GATTTCACAGAAGTGTGATTGACTTGGAGTTACATTGTGTTGTTTAAGTGTTCCCTTTATTTTTTTGAGCAGTGTATTAGAAACCAATTATTTGCTACTTACATCTCTGTACAGACGATGGTGGTAGTGGGACTGCAATAATAAAAACATGTTAGTAAACACAAGATTTAAACATTTAAAATAACTATAAAAAGGTTATATATACTATAATCCCCCCTCCCCCATGACTGCTTTGTTAGTCATTCACTACTATTTAATACAATACACTCAAGTAAGAAATGATGTAGATGTAGTGAGATTTATGGTACAATCACACATGCAGGAAACTGACTGATGCCTCTAGCCCTGGCACAATCTGGTCAGGCTGCCGCTGAACCATGTCAATCTCATTGCTTGCAGCGCCTGTTGAGAGAGAGAAACTATCACTTGACTGCCCATGCTAAGCAGAGTGTGGTGTCCCATTGGACCCCGTGAGCCCACAGCACACACACTTTGGGTCACAAACAGAACATCTTTATTTTTCCACTTAGCTCATGCAGCATACCCACTGTATGATTTTCAAAAGTACATTATTGCAGTGAATACACCCCATGCAGTTTTTGTATTTTTCTACACAGGATGCTGAATTTGAATCCTTATCACACATTGCTAATTATAACATACTGTATTTCTAATATTAACCGTGATCAGACAATTAATTGCATTGCATTTAACTTTATATGAACATTTTAACTTCTTTATGAATTTGTTTAACTTAACCACTAATTAAATGATATTAAGCCTGGAGAATCCAGTCTACATCTACAGTAGTAGGCCTACATGTTTTGTAATGATGGGGGAAAAAGGAGAAATCCTTACTAATCTGAGGCACACGGGATAGATCCGCCTGTTATGGATGTCGATGTGGCGAGAGAGAGAGAGACAAGCTGAAAAGGAGTTAGTAGGCCTACGGTAGAATTAATGCTAGCTAACCATCTTATCAAGCATTAACAGTTTACAGTACGGTAGATAAAAAGATGACGAATGTACAAAACGGCCGCGTTAGCTTGAGTTAAAGTACCGTACAGTACTGTACCTAGGGATGTCACAATACCAGAAATTTTGTAGTCGATACCAATACCAGTAAAATTCCACGGTTCTCGATAATCATTTCGATACCACGGGGCAAATTTTTTTTTTTTTTATATATATACATTTTTTTTATAGAATATATATATTATAAAATATTCACATATACTTAAATGAGGCTCTAACTGTTTATGTAGCCTAGCTAAGTTCATTACCAGTTATATCAAGATCAGCATATAAAGCACATAACGTTGTATGCTGAGACTGACATCAAATATAAAGTCAAATGTCATCTCTTCTGAGACGGGGATTATCTACACTGTAGATTCTACAGTATGTGCCATGGGGTTGGCTACTGTAATATTGTGTGTACATATCATGTATGGTATAATGTCCGATGCTAATTGAAGTCTGAAGTCTGTGGCTTTATGTTGGGTGCTCGGGGCTCCGCGGAAGTACCACCGGGACCTCTGTGATTTGGTGCCTGCACGAGAGTGCTTCTAGGGCGGGTAAACATTCACCGAGATCCCGGTCGGCGCTCCGGCGTGTTGGAGCAGATATAAAACATGCAGGCTGCGGCCCGCCAAGACCGGAGTTGAATATCCATGCTCTAGACCAGGGTTCCTCAATCCTGGTCCTGGAGGGCTGCTGCCCTGCATGTTTTCTCCCTGCTCCAACACACCTAATTTACAACAAGCTATTGATTTGAATCAGCTTCTCTAGACTATATTAAATGCTGGAGTAGGACCGATGTCTATATGGTAAAAAGATGCATGTTCAATGTGATCTCACAAAGATTTTAGTCTTTAGCTGCAACTATTTCCCTTTCCGTGGTCTCCTTGCATTCAAATGAATGCTGCGGCTGCAGCTACGCATTCACATTAGCCCCTTGTGCTTGTGTTATGCTCAACAAGACATCTCTGGCTATAGTTGTAACCGCTCTTTTGTCCCCTGCCTGCCCATAGTGAGTAGGCTGTCTGCTCACCATAGCAGTGCTGTGCACTCGCTTTTTCACCCATTACTGTGTAGTTAACTCATTTCCCCAATCTGAAGAGACTACTGCAGCAATTTCTCTGGTTTGACTATTTATTTCTTATTTGTATGTATGTATTTTATATTCTATAAAGGTGTTTTAATGTTCAGTGGTCTTTCTTTGGGCTTAACCCAGTTCCTCTTCAGCTGAAGACTTGAGATCAGATTAGTTGTAAAATGCGGTTAAGTGGTTCCAATTTCCCAGGCTTTGTCACTCATTTATGGATTGTAGCAAAACAATTCAATTGACCCTCTGCATTACCTCATGTTGTTTTCAACTGTAGACTAATGGGGTTCCAGTGTGTTAAATACTCGTACTATGTGGAATCCTCCACCTATGTGAAATTGTAAAGTCAACACTGAAGCTTGGATTATGTGCAATACACCTGGGCCTTCGTTGCTATAGCGGGCTGTACTGCTGTCATGGTGGCCATGTCTCCCTGGGCTCATTCTGTACAAGACTGTTACAGGAGCTCTAGTGAGCACTATTGGGGACGACTTGAGTTTTAGCAATGTTTTTGCCCTTTTTACAATTAGTCATGTTAACTTGAGAGTAGTGTAGTTTTAGACCCTCAAGTTTAGCCGTCGAATGGCAAAGCTGAATTTGCCAACAAAGCTGTTGGGTTGTCTCTGTTCAATGAGGAGGATGCTGCTCCATGCTGACTACTTAAACATCCACCAATGCGGTGAAACGCCTCTCGGTTTAGTGCCGCTATGTAACCACTTATTGTGTGTCCTGATCCTCTTCTCTGGCTGCCAAAATGCTGAGGGCTGCTTAACATGCAGTGAACCCACAGAGCAGTTCTGGGCCGTAAACGTAGAATATGAATGGTCTGCCAAGAATTACTTCAGTCGGCAGTATTCAATGCACTTTGCTAAGCTAATGGGCTACATAATTTGTAAGGTAAACTGTAGGTAGGACAACTTTACATTTAATTTTAAAATGTATTATGTGAATCTGTCACTGAAAGAATATTCAGTTCTCTGAGCAGGACAGAAGCATAATTAGAGTTTGAAGATTGGCCTTTTATATCGTTTTGCAGCAAATGGTTTATGAAGACTGGAGGGATTATTTTCCCAAACAATATCAAATGGTGATAAATCATAATTAAATTATATTTTGTAGTTTGCATATGATGCTAAGCTACGATCTAATTTTTGTTATAAATGATGCCCATTGACTTAACCTTTTTATGAATAGAGTTGTTAGTTACATTTCTCATGAACTAAAATGTGATGGAACACCCGAGACTTTATCCTTGACAACTCTCTTGCCCCCTCCAGCAAATCATGAAATTTGATGTTTTCACATACAATGCGCAGTGTAAAGTAAGTGGACTGCCCCAAAAACGGCTGCAGGCCACATGAGTGTAGTTCAGCTGTAATGAGAACCAGTAGTGCCCCAACTGGCTTGGTCTCCTTGTTGAGTTAATGCCCTGTGTATGCCAACAACGCTGCTTGACCTCATGACGGCATGCATAAGGGTTTACTGGTAAACACTCCTTCTGATGGAGGAAGGAAGCTCTAGCCTTAACAGTATTATCCTAAAGATAAAATGTTGGTGTCCATAGGCTCACATTTCTAAAGCCACCGTCAAGTCAAAGATGTGAATTTTTTTTTTTTGTTTTTTCCTCCCCTCAAACAAATGTAACCTTGGCTCTGATTGTTCTTGAGACTAGGTACCGTACTATATAATGGTAAAACGGATGAAGAACTATACCTGACTTGGAGAAGTCCATCCTTGCAAATTTGAACATTTATAT
This sequence comes from Amblyopsis rosae, assembly GCA_025399935.1. Lineage (NCBI taxonomy): Eukaryota > Metazoa > Chordata > Actinopteri > Percopsiformes > Amblyopsidae > Amblyopsis > Amblyopsis rosae. The sequence goes on along the minus strand of JAODTR010000003.1, from coordinate 2,074,175 downwards.
TGACTGCATGCATATATTCACCAAGGAAACAAAACCCTGGGGAAACAAGTTGCTCAGTTGTGTCTCTGACGGAAATTATTTCCTGGTTGTCAGGGTTTTTATTTATGGTAGGGTTTGTTTTAAAAGGAATTGTGATATCGTTGGACACTGGGAAAATGTAAGCTTGGAGTATACCTTGACTTGGCAAAGAATATAATTTCTGACTATGGGAAAATGGAAGCTTTGAGTATAACTTTACGTGGATGTAATTTCTCACAGACTTAATGACACCATTTCTGTCAAAGATATGCTTGTTGTAGCCATTGTGTTTTTGAGCATTTAGAAGCTCAAATTGTCAGTCAACCCAAAAAAGTAGGCCAATTTGTTTAGGAAAATGTTAAAGGTAATTCCTTAATTTAATTTTTTAATTTATTTTTATGTATTTGAAAACCCAATGGCCTTCTGTCTGTTAAATAAGGCATATTTCCTTGCAATCTCAGATGTTTATCTGACTGTTTCTTCACACCTCTCCTCACCACATTCCTCTGAGTCACAAGTCCTAAAATGAGATTGTCAATGTAATTGGAAACCACACCTCCTACTCCAGACCCCTCTGGGTCTACAGAGACTTTTCCTCATCTCCTCAATTTCTTTGCAACCTAAATTTAGCAGTTTATTTTCTTTTCTCATCCTTCCATATTACAAATGGAACATATCACCGTAGAAGTGAGGGGAAATGGATGACTTAGTGCAGAGCTCTAGTTCACATTGACATAATTTAAAAACCGACATGCCTGCTGCTGAGAGGGAGGCTACTGACGTAAGCAAACTGGGAAAACCCTTTTTTATTGTACTTGGTTCATGTAGAGCCACCTTTTGCCAGTGGGACATTACAAACCCGTGCCCATCCAGCTATGTGAGGGTTCCGTCGATCATTTAGGTATTTCCTAGCCACTCATGACGCTGTACCGATTCATGACGTTACGTAATCACACACTTGAAAGCTAAGTTTACCTATAAGGATGGTCTTTATAAATGTACATTATAGTATTGTACACTGGATGCATACAACTAGATTATCTTTATAGATGCTTTCACATTTATTTTAGCTCATCTTCTTGGCCAATAAGTCTCAGCATGCTCAGTTAACACACCTCCCTTCCCTGCTGTACGTCCACAGGCATTAAAGCGGTGTCATAGTCCTTGGCATACAAGTCATCAGAGGCCTCACCCGTCCCAGGCAGCATTATGCACTTTGCCTCATGTTTGTTATGGACACCTCCCTTTACAAACATTCTAACTCATTCAAAATACCATATTGAGTAACCGTTAATACCGCTGTCCTGTATACTAGAACAGACTTGGCCTAGGGCATTTCACAACTGTACTTGAGGTGTAACTTTCTTATAGCAATAAACATGCACTAAGCCTACACATATGTCTACTGCATAGCCAGTAGGTGGTATTACTCCTAAATATAGACTTGGCCAGTGATGTGTGACTGTCTTTTTCCCATGTTGTTGCCTTGTAGTTTTTGGTTCTGTAACATGGAGTAACTAATCCCAGAGTAACTCTTAGCTGCCCTGCAATTATATTGGCAGTAATGGGAGCCTTGTTGTCTCGAGGCTTACATAGGTTATGATGGGTTCTCTGGCGTGTTTGTTTTCCACGTCCACTGGCAGTGAGATCATGTCCATAGTGGAGATAATCGGCCACTTGTCTGTCTGATGGGAATGGTTTGCTTTTCTGCGTTGTGTAGAAACTGTTAGTAATGGTGAAAGAGCTCTGTTCATGACTTGACATGACTCCTGACGCTGAAAGATGGGTCACACCAGATTTGTTAACATGCGGCAGCAGTGATGAAATCATCCATAAATTACACTAATAACCATCTGGCTTGGCGCAACACTGTAATGTGTAGCCCTCAACTCTGGTTTGGTGTTGGGACATTTAATACAATTATGGCCATTCAAGTGAATGGATTTGGTTGTGGCTGAAATTGTTAATGTCAAAATCTGAGGGCTTCTTTATTGACCTGAGACTGACTTTTTAAAGGAAACGTGATCTTGTCCTGACTCTGGTTAACTAATTAAATCTGGAAAGGGTGTTTTTATTTTATTAACAGACACATACAACACTGTATGGGGCAAATTTAGTTTGATATAAAACTATAAACTATAATTTAATCACTGCTGTGCCATTTCAATGATGTGGTCCTTTTGAAATGGCCAATAGTATTTGGTTTAAATCTTGTATTCAAAATGTTCACATCCTTAACCTCACTTTTTAAATGTTTGGTTGGGTATTATATGTATAATTGGCTATTAAAATATCAATACGTTAAGTACAGGGGCCTGAAAAGGCTGGTCTGCAAAATGTCCCTTCTGGGTAAACGAACAAGCTAATCTGACATGGGGGTGATATCCTTTCAAAATGTTGTATTTAACATGCCACTAGAAGTGCTCATGTAAAAAGGAAGCTAGTCCAGAAATGCACTGATTGTACAGCTTGGATCAAATTGGTGGGGTCGGGAAGTAGTCCGTAATAGTACGAGCCCTGCACTTGTAACCATCAGCTGCTCACCCCTTCTGCAGGTCATGGAGTCCCTGGGAATCATGATCTACAAGGCGCTGGACTACGGCTTGAAAGAGAGCGAGGAGCGCGAGCTCAGCCCGCCTCTGGAGCGCCTCATCGACCTCATGGCCGACGCGGAGAACGACCCCTGCCCCGACGAGGGCTACGAGGCCACCGAGGAGGAGGACGAGGCGGACGAGGGTTGTCCCGCTGCCCCAGCGACCGGTGCCGCCCGCGGCGTTCGCACCTATCAGGACGTCATCACGGTAGGCCGGTCGCTCAAAGCTTGTCGCCTGCGCTTTGAATCTTCTTGATCTTCAAGAGATAGCCTTCACAGCTGGAGAAAAGGCTTTTTAGGTGTTTTCTGTAGGGATGGCACCGATACTGAGATTGGAAATCTGTCTAATACTGATGTAAATAGGTGGATCGGTATCTGTGACAACAGTTGTAACCGATCCATGGGGCTAATCTAATAAAATGTACATGTGTCGGTCTGTCACGCATCAGCCACGTCTAACCCACCCAGGCCACACTATCAATAGCAGGTTTCTAAAAGGCATCTAAGTCTTAAAATAGAGAGTGGCTGTCATTTACTTTGCAACTTACCTTAAAACTTAATTTAACACTGGAATCTGATTGGGTATGACCGATACCGAGTACCAAAGTGCCGGTATCTGTATCGGGACTGAAAAAATTTGATTGTGCCACCCCTAATTTTCTGTGAATACCCTTAAGAGTATTTGAGGAAGACTGCTGTGTCATGGCATTCCAGAGGCAGGCCAAGCCCAGAGAAATGAGATCAGAAATGCAATTTTCCCGGTTCTTTTCTCTCCTTTTGTTCCTTTCTTGTTGTTGTTGCTGCCACACCTGAATGCCACTCCGCCAGGGCTTCTAATGGGTGATGCTGGCACTGGATGATCAGGCTTATGCTGTTGAGCGGCCCGTATTTCATGTTCATTTGAGCATGCCCTTATGATTTCAACAAACACCTTAACTGCATTTTTATAATTCATACTGAATTATTACAAGCACAATATTTTAAACTTGTTTTGGACACTACTAATTCAGTTTGTGGATTCTTACCATTTATGGATGGCTACGATACTGAGATCGGAAATCGGTCAAATACGGACTTAAATGGCTTGATCGGTATCTGTGACAATTAAACAGTTGTAACCGATCCATGGGGCTAATCTAATAAAATGTACATGTCGGTCTGTCAAGCATCAGCCACGGCAGGTGGCCACCCAGGCAACAATATCGGCAGCAGGTTTCTAAAATGAAGTCCTAAATTAGAGCTGTGCCTTCATTTTCTTTTCAACCTAATTTAACACTGGTATTGGGACTGAAAAAACTGCATTGTGCTATTCCTATTACCATTCTAAACTACTACACATACTACTACATAGTCAGGTTCTAGACCTGTGACAAAATATCTCCGAAGCATAAAGACACATTGCAAACATTTCCACTGTATAGGGCTAGGAGCCATTTTGAAGTTATCAGTGTGTATTGATGGTTACAGCATATAAATACGTCGCCCTGTCCCTTACTTTCCTTCTCCCAGATGTGTTCGGCCCACCTGCCAAATCCGTGTGACGCCCCAAACCACTACCAGGCAGTGTGCCGCGCCCTCTACACCGAGACCAGGGAGTTGAGGACTTTCCTGGAGAAGATCAAGAATGCCAAAGAGGTGAGAGTAATAACCTGTTGTGCCAGTTCTATTTTCTGCTTTGATTGTTCAAAAGAAGAGACATCTGCAATAAACACCTTTTTGTTTATGTATTATAGAACAAAGCTTTTGAAAATGCAATTATTACCAATAAAGTACTTTTCTGATGTGATATAAATGGGTGTTACATTCACTAGTGCTTCAGATTCCTGTAAAAGTAAGTCATAAATGGCATATTGCCCAGTTTATTCCGTTTTAGTAGACAGATATGCAGCAACTAGAAAAGGGTGCATGTAGGAGAGCACCCGGGGTGTAAAGAGAGCCTAATAAATGGGTTGAACTTGGTTAGCTAGCCTGCCAACCTCAGTACTGGGGTTAAAGCACCCTGTCTCTCTAGTTTAAATAGCTGAATATCTGGAATTCAAGAAGTAAGATTATTCCAATACGGATTACAGCAGACAGGATACATGAGCCCTTGGGTTAAAGGTTTTAAATGCCACGACAAACACTTTAAAGAGCATTCAGAAACCTAAAGACATTCTTTCATTCGAAAACACAAGCAAATGATGTCGCACATGCTGCCAACTAGTATTAACGCGGTTATGCTTGTCATGATGACATTAGTGGGTGTGTCTGCTGGATTCCTGTTGCAATGCTGCCCACAGGCATTAAGAAAACTATTACTAGGCGGTATCAACAATGATAAATGGCATTTTAATAGCTCTATTTAAAAAAGAAAATACATGGACACAATTTTGCTTTGGCTGTAGAGTAAAATAATAAAAAGGCTGAGCCTGTTTTAAACTTCAAAGAAAAGTAGGACAGCTATGCCATTTGCTTTTACTTTATTAAAGTGTCCTCTTTTTGTTTGCCGTTATTGAATTTAGGTATGTCCATGTGTAATAATTACATGTGTTAAGTATTTTACTTTTTATTTGTCAATTGACAATTGCAAGCGTTCATTCCTCCTTCCAATTTTGATAAATTAATATAATTTTTATCAATCTGCTGTCAGATGTGATGGTTTAAATCACGAGGATCTTACACACTGCATGCATGAAAACCAGTTGGCTTGAAGCAGCTGATTGAACAACACTCTATATCCGTATCAAAGAGGGGCACTTTGTTGTTTGAGTATATCAAATGAATATTAATAACTGGTAGATCAGAGTGAGGAAGGAACAGTGATGGAATAAGAGCTCAGGTTGTCTTGAGACTTCCTTCCTTTTGAACAGTTTGGAAACTGATGCCCTGGTGCATCTTCAGTGCCTGAAGTAACTTCTCATTCACCGTGACTGGTGAACATTATCTTGGCAGGCCGTTAAGCTTGTTGCTCATTGCTCCAAGGTAATGCGCATTCCTTAACTTTATCTCATAAGAAATTTCACTGACAAAGACGTCTGTACAGAGGACCAGAGTTTCTTGTCGTGCAGTTCACATTTTATTTCTATAGGAAACTGATGCAGACAATATCCTCTGCATGTCAAAGGTTGTCTGTCAGAATATTCTATAACTAACTTGTGATAAGAGGAGTGAGTGGACTTGGCAGAGTGACAAACTTTTTAAAAGCAGCCATTAAATCACCATTGATTTGAGCCCTCGGCTCCATGTCAGTTTCACACATCCAATTGGTCAGGAACACTTGTGGTGAGAAACAAACTATTAATAGCCAGGCTGCCGGACGTTTGTTTTTAAACCAACGTATTCCTGTATTTGTTCCTAAATTTACAATAAATGGTGCCTTAAATGCCTGTTTACAGGTCATAAATTATAGACATGCATTATGCTTATTGTTGAAGTGTAAAGATGCTACAGTACAGAATGTGTGAATGATTTACTAAGGCATGGACAGAACAAAGACACTATGGGATAAACCTTTGTTTTTTGAATGGTTAGAACCTACGGAAGATGGGAGGAGGAAATCGTGAGGACTCCGCTGGAGACCTCAACGAGCTACAGAATGCAGACTGGGTAAGAGACCTTGGTTATACGCTGATCCTGGAACAGCGGGATGGGTCAGACGATCCAGAACTGGTGTCACGCCTGCAGCCAAATCTCTTAACAAATTGTTGCTAAATGATAACGTTGGACAGATTTCTAAACGAATCCAGCCCTGTCAGCTCCCTTCAGACATGCTGTGGCATGGGGAAGGAAGGGGGTCTTGAATTTGGCACTGATTATATCCAATTGCCCATAGAGAATGTGGCTAATTGCCTCCACAATGTTAAATGCTGAAATGAAGGAAATCTCCCAGGAAGACCTGAATTGATTACACAGGCTAGAGAGAATGACTCACCCAGTCAGACACTGGCATGTGTATGTGATGGATAACGCGAGGCGCAGGGACTGAAAATGTCCGTCCGTCCTTCTAGGCGAACTTCTGGGTGCAGGTGATGCGTGACCTGCGCAACGGCGTCAAGCTCAAGAAGGTCCAGGAGCGGCAGTACAACCCACTGGCCTTCGAGTACCAGCTGACGCCATACGAGATGCTCATGGACGACATCCGCTCCAAGCGCTACAAGCTCCGCAAAGTGATGGTGAGGCCAGATTGACGTTGCTTTGTCCTCAGCTGGTGTCTGTGGTGGTGGTAACTGACCTGTCTCTAAATAGATGGAGGTACACATGTATTCAGTTATAGAGATGGTAAAACTGGCTATATAATGGGATTATGAGATTTAAATGGATTAGCTTGGTTGCATTGAACAGCGTCCTTTGGTACAGAACCATTTTATAGACCCTACATTAGAAAGGTGACGTTAAATGAAAAGCCACAAATGGGGCTAGGGGTGAAAATAGCGGTTTGTGTGTGTGCTGATTCAGGCCACAGCTTTTAATTTACGGTCCAAAGTAGCTGGACTGCGTGCAGCTGCAATCTCAACAGAAATAGCCCTCAGAACTTTGTCCATCGATGTGGCTCTTGCTCCTATCTGGCACAGTTTCTAAGGTGAGAATGACCTGTGAATGAACAGCGTGACGCATCGAACACTTAAAAGAAACAGATGTCGTATGAAGCACACTTTGGTGCTTATTCAGGAAAGGGACACACATGCCCTGCCCCTTGTGGCTGCTTCCCTATGCAACAACACATGTTAATGTAAGACATTATCAACTTGTGGCAATCCTCCTCGCTCCTCGATGCCATTCCAGGTGAATGGAGATATCCCTCCCAGACTCAAGAAGGGTGCTCATGAGGCCATCCTGGAATTTATCAGGTCAAGACCTCCCCTCAACCCAGTGAGTAAGCACGCCACACAAACCCATGTTCCGTCACACTCGAGCCTGTACGGCCTGCGAATTCACTCAAATGGCAATTTCGCTCTCACTTCAGCCATTCGTCGATCTCCACATAATTAGCTGACGTGTCTCAGTAGGAGAGGCCCGCGGGTACACCTTGGTCTGCTTGGTGACCGTTGAGGTGAACCCTCAGGCATGCTAGTCGTTCCTCTACCAGCTACATCACGGGTGTAGCTGTGTGACGTGCTTGATGGCCTTAACTGTTTTGTTCATGTAAACAAATGTAAATCTTGCGCAGTAGTATTCTCAAACATACCTTTCCAAATACCGACGAAGGTATGATGGCTTGTAGTGACGTTGTGTGACTTGTCACGACAGGCCTCAGCCCGTAAGTTGAAACCCCACCCAGAGCGGCCCCGCAGCCTCCACGAGCTTCTGCTAGAAGGCATCAAATCCGAGAGAAAGCTGAGGGCCGTCTCGCCGGATGTGATACGCAGACACCGCCTAGGTGAGCTGACTTTCTCTCTCTCACTCACAAACACACACACACACACACACACACACACACACACACACACACACACACACACACACACACACACACACACACACACATGGACGTGTTTTAGCTGGCCTGTTATGAGTCGGCACAAACGCGCTGCAACCTCGTAACGCTCCCACCTACACACACGGCCGTTACGTCATGTGGTGTGCATCGAGAACAGCCATTGGCTCGGTGTCGTTTTGCCTGAGGGCAGAGCCACTATGAATAGACTTGCATCGTACCAAGTCAGCGCCAGCACCAACCTCCCACCATCGTTCATTAGGCTAAATCGGGATTCATGGGCTTTAATAAATAAGGGTTCTTTTGACAGGGCAGCATTAACCTGTAGGGCTGTTGTTGAAGTGTAATCCGATCTGAACGGCCAAGTAAATGGCTTCAACGGATAATTAGCAGATGAAACATGTTAAATATGCACAGTACTTCTACCGCGTGTGCATTCTTCTATCTTATGGGCATGGTAATGGTCTGTGCAGTGGTCAGCTTTGGCAAAACGTTTGGCTGACATTTCAAAACATGTAAGGCTTTAATAAATAAATGTTTTTGCTGACTGCCAGTTTGAGATTTGACAGTCTTTTAAGGGGTGTTTTTAAAGGCTGATTATTTAACCTTTCATGTGGTTTTCTTTAACGTCTGTCTGTCCTTCTCTTAACATTGACATCTCCCTCAGTCCCGCGGCCGCTTAGCATGTCTTGCAGCTTTGACTCAGGTAAAAGTCGCCCCGCTTTACCAATCATTCCTAGCGTGTCTGCCTTGCTCGTTGGTTCTGCCCAGTCCCCGCATCATACACACGCCCACACACACACACACACAATGTCTTTGTGTATTTAAGTCTGACGGACACACAAGAGAAAATTAAGGTCTGGTTAAACGAGTCTTCCAAATGCCCCGCTGATGGTAATGTTTACCTAGGCGATAAGTGTCATGGCCAATAAGAAGGGATTTACCCCCCACCCCCCCTTAGAACGCTGTGTTGCTTAGGACCGCTGCAGTTCCCAAGAGCACGCGTGAGAACAGCGCGTCCCTCTCTCATGATTCAGTGCCGTCATGTGTTCACTTGCCTGCCTGCAAGTCTTTCCTGGTATAGAAACGGTGTCTGCACACATTGTATAGCAAATACCCAGTCTCTCCTCCCCGTCCTCCTGTTCACACCCAATACGACTGCTGCTGTTGTACGAAGATGCTGCTCGCTAAGGACAATGTGTTCTCATTGACGCTGTTGTTCCTCTGCAGGCGCAGGGAAAAGCATCAGCACCCCACAGGATCTGTTCCGCAGCTCAGGTACAGGAAGGGGTTGTGGTTTCTGAAAAATGAATGCATTGAAAACCAGTCAGTGTTGTCTGCGTTGGTGTTAAGGCTCATTTACACTCCAGTTTTGTACGTATATGTATGGGAAATATACGCGAGCAACACTGTCAACATCACTCAACTGCGTACCTTGTCTACAGATATTTAAAATCTACGTTCACTAGGAGACAGTCCGGCGTCTCTGATGACCTCTGGTGCTGAGTGCTCTCAGTACAACCAGAACTGCCTGCTAACTTAGTAACCTGCCAGTAATGCAAATAACTTGATAGTCATACACAAAAAAGATCATATACAAATGTCTTGTGAATCTATTAATACCAATATTGTGCTTATCAAACAGAAATGGTGATTGGAAAAGTAGTAATAATCTCAGTTTCTGCTGTCTGTAGAACCAGGTCTGTTCACTTTATATCTGATAATTGTGGTAAATAACCCCTACATTTAACCACTACCAGTAGAATTTAATAACAAGAGGAATGAACTACCCCGGAAACATAATCTCTAATTTGAACCAGATAATAAATCTAACCCCTAAATGAACAATAAGTAGCAAGGCGGTCTCATAGTAACACTAGTAGTTTCACTCTTCCAAACTCACCGCCACATGGTTTTGTCTGGCAGAAAAGAGTGTCCATACTGCCCCACAACTTCTGTTGGTATTGCACCTCACGTATGCGTGCTGATGACTATACCCAGGCTGGTGACGTATGCGCACTTAACGGCAAGTATAAATGGGCCTTTAGACTCCCCCTGCTGCAGTAGACCCAACAGCTTCCACAGACTGTCTACATGAGCAGAGCCACTCTGTAGGCTAGTGGCTACTGCCATGCTACTCGCTGGTGTCCCTGTGTCAACCTGTGTGCGTTCCGCCCACAGACACGCCCGACGCCGCCAGGAAGCTATCAGGCAGCACACAGTCCTTAGCTAGCGGCAGCATGCAGCCGCTGAGCCAGAGGAAGCGTCTCCTCAAAGCGCCCACGCTGGCCGAGCTGGACAGCTCCACATCGGACGTAAGACAGCGTCCACGGGTTTATCCAATACACGTCTGACTTCTTATTTATTATAAATGTATACTGGTGTCTCTGAAATGCATGTCGGTGGGGGGGGAAGCGTCAAACACAGTAGGGTGTTAACGTGTCTTCTGGTTGGCAGGACGATGGGACCCAGAGCAGTTCCAGCATATCTGCCTCTATACAGGAGGACTCGTCCCCTGAGCCGGCCACGGGGAAGAAAGGTAAGAGGCGTCCTGTCTGTCTGTGACCAACCGCTTGGCTGTGGCGTGAACTAGCTGCAGAAATGTATAATGGTGACGCACTGAAGGTTTAGTTAAAAATGACATTATTTGAAGAAAATTACTTTTATAATGTGATCCATTTTACATATCTCACCTCTTGTCCTCACCTCTAGTTCCCCCCAGTTCCCTGCCTGCCTCTTCCGCCGCCAAGTCAGACAAACGTCAGTCGTCGTCCAGGCGACACTCCTTCGAGAAGGACATGCCTGTCAGCGGCCGTCCGTTTGGGCCCGTCTCCAGAGAGAAAACAAAGTCACTGGTACGTTGGCCTCTGCAAACCCAATATTCCAAGGGAAGTGGTTCGAGCCTCACCACCAAATGCTGTCCGCTTCACTTTAGGTGACAAACTCAATGCGAACAGTATAGGCCCAGCTAGAAGGGTTATTATGGTATGGCTGATGGTAAACGCATGGTTTAGCAACTGGGCATCTGTGATACTTTCCCACGATTGTACAACAGGATTCTGGTGCCAAGTCAGAGGCCCAGGTCTAACCAGGGAAGCGTTCATTACCAGACATAACACACACTACTTAGGAGCTCTTGGGAATTGACGCTCCTTGGTAGCATGCAGCTATCGCTCCACAGTAAAGCCTTTCTTCTTGGCCTGCAACTCCCCTCCCTCCCGTCTCCCATCAGTTGCCACGTGTGTTCACGTTAGCTTGCGTTCGTGTTCTCCACAAAGCATAAACGAGCCCTTTCCCCTCTCTATGCACTCTTAACACTGCAGCAGAGGGCAGAGGCCAGCTCCAAGGTAACATGTTCACCTCAGTGTGTGTTTGTCTGTACATTCATGTTGTTCATCCTTGTGTAATCAAATATGGCCGCCGCTTAAAACAATGCTTTCTTTGTCATCTGGTTGTTTATGAACCCAACCATATTGGTGAATTGTGCCGTCATGGGACGGGTACCACATTGTTTATTAGATGTATGCCCAGGCAAGTGAGCTCAATATATTTATCACCCAATAGTAGCTCATATTTTCTATTTTTGCCTCTTATGTTATTTCCATGTAGTGTGCTGTAGGCATGAATTTCAGATCCAAATAGTCCTAATGGTGTTATTTTGAAATGTCTTGTTTCCTCTGGTCAGGTGGATGTGGCCAGTGGTGCTCGGGGTGGGGTATGTGACTGACGTTTAAAAACATGTTTGTCAAACCATCTGTCACCTGCTTCATTTACATAACCCTGGGGATGGTATTAACCCATCACGCATGGTGCTCTATTAAATGCATCCAAACGGACGCCTAAAGAGAATCTGGCCTACCAAAATGCCATATTACTAGAACAAAATTAAAGCTTTACCATTTACGTTACATTCTATATATGCTGACATTGTCTAACATTTTACCTTTTGTTTTCAGTTAGTTTACATTTTATATAAAACATAATTAAGCCAATCAGCAATTGGGTGCATAAAGGGCTGAGTTTGTCCCCAAACCTTGTTCTTGTAACTGCAGTAACTAATTCTGGACAAAATCAACTTAAACTGTACTTTATATTTTATAATAACCATGGCATAGTGAGACTAATGGCTACACTCAGTCACTTAATTTTATTTCTTAAATATATTTTTAATACATTTTATGACTGTTCTAATTTAATTGGTAGCCTCGTTTTTAGCATGCTCATTCGATATACTTGCACACAATCTGCTGAGTAACTTGTCTGTTGTGGAGTTCATGGGCACTGTTATTTTGGTGACTGTTTCCTTCCTCTCTCAACACGCAAGCCTCGTGCTTCAGCATTGTCTCTGTGAATGGCTGTGCTAATGCGTAACAGTGACGCTAGCATGCTAATGCATAGCTAACTGGCTGTCTCCTCAAGGAGGAGTTCTGCTATCCGGTGGAGTGCCTGGCTCTGACGGTGGAGGAGGTCATGCACATCAGACAGGTGCTGGTTAAAGCTGAGCTGGAGAAGTTCCAGCAGTACAAGGACATATACAATGCCCTCAAGAAAGGAAAGGTTTGTTATGCTTCCATTACAGTGTATTGGCACTGACTAAATGAATGTAGTTCATGTGAAACATTTCCTTATTTCATACCCATCCTTTCTGTCCCAGCTGTGCTTTTCATGTCGGACCAAAAGATTCTCTTTATTCACCTGGTCGTATTCCTGCCAATTCTGCAAAAGGTAGTCTCGGGCAACTTCTTTTTCATTCCACTCAAATATATTTCTAAAAATGAAAATATTTCTCACTTATATTTCTTCTCTCTTCAGGCCAGTGTGCTTCCAGTGTTGTAAAAAGGTAGGCAGCTTGCTCCTTATCATTTCTTTAAAGAAACGCTTCTGTATGTGACAAAGCACAACTGAATGCTAAAAGATATAATTTATATAAAGTTGTGTGTGTGTGCGTGTGTACATTTGTTTAAATCTCAGATGCGACTGCCTTCGAAGCCCTACGCCAAGTTGCCCATCTATTGTCTGGGCCCCAGTGCCATGGCTAATGAGGAGGCTAGCGGAGCCTCTGCCCCTACTGAGGCAGAAAAGGCGTCCACCACTTCTGGCCACGACAGACACAGCCTGCGTAGGACCGTCTACAAGTAGGTTTCACCACAGCGTGGATTTTAAGTGGCTAATTGACACAGTGGGGTCTGGAGCCACGTCTCATCGAGACGCAGGCCGGGAGTTACATGACTCAGGTGTTGAAGGTCAGTCGGCAGGTTCTTGTGTTAAAGGCGCTGTCCTTGATTGTGTGGTAGGGGTCACAGGACACCCAACCTCTTGACAGCAGACAGATGTGCATGGGGGAAGAGTAGAGAATGGTGGGAACCTTGGGAGAGCTGTAGGAGGAGTAGAGTGGAGTACCAGCCGCTTGGCACTTTTGAGGGTGCGCGAGGGACTTGCACGCTGAGCTTGAAACCAAAACTGATTTCCTATGTCTTTGTTACACGTTGTTTTATATGTAATTTGTACACTGAAGGGTGAGCATAATTCGTGTCCCTCTGCCACCAGGCTGTCCAAGCACAGCAGCGACAGCAAGGAGAGGAGTCAGGAGGGGCCCGAGCTGCCCAAGGAGCTGACGGAGGACTGGGCCACCATGGAGGTGTGCGTGGATTGCAGGACGTTCATCGCGGACATCATCTCCTCCAGCAGACACAGCCTGTCGGTGGCCTCCAAGCGCGCACGCCTCAACCGCAAGACGCAGTCCTTCTACGTGGCCGCCTCGTCCAAGTCGACCGGCTTTAGGCCCACCGAGCGCACCATCAACGAGGTATAGCGCTCTGGTGCCGTCTGCGTTTTAGTCATGTTCCACCAGCAGAGGGCAGTGTAGGCTTGAGACGGACTAGTAATGGGTGTGCTCACTACAGTTAACTGGAAGTGTTAAAAAGCCAGTTCTTTAATGTCATACATGCAGTGTTTCATACAGTGTAGTAGTTTAAAAAATGTTTTGCGCAAAGACCCCCACCATCTTAACACGTGGCATAAAAGTATTGATATAAACATTATAAAACGTGTATAATAAACAAGTGTGAGCGTTATCAGAGAACGGATTTGTGGAAAATGTACTCAATGCTCTATTGATTCTCCATCTTACCTCTCAATGTGACGTTACGAAAGCCAAGTCAAGACTGGTCCTTCTTTTTTGTCTGTCAGGTTACATGAGAACCATTTTATTCCCCCTCCACCCGCTTCTTGTTGGGTACAATAAGCTGCTGATGCCAGAATGTATGCTTAATGCAAGAATGAGTAATGGATTGCTTTGGCATTCAGACCTGAAAGTGGTGGAAGTGTAAATATTATGGGGGTGCCACATGTCTTTCCATGCCAATTTACTACTAGCACTCAGGAAGATCAACAGATCGATTATCGACAGAAACTCACTGTAGATCGTCTAGTCAGGTCTGCCACACTCTGCGTTCTTCTTTCCTACACAACGATGCCAAATGTTCAGAATCCATTGTTTATCCTCAGAAATTAAAAGCCGGTCAAATCCACAATAAGCTGTTTTAAAATGTCGCCGTACGCTGGGCAAAGTGATGGTTGTGAAAGGTTTTAGCCATTTAACTACTATGTATATTACATTTCTGTGCCTGGTGCCAAATGTTTTCTCTGAATGCCTTTGTAATTAAGGAGCTGTTCTACATATTTGTAGACATAAATGGGAACAATGTAAGGAGAGGCATTTGTTGGACTATGTTCACTAAGCAATAGAGCTGTGGGGTGTAGAATGTGTATGTGCATATTTAATTTATTCTTATATAGAATCTTAAAATAATTTAAAGTTTAATTAATTTAAACATGGGGAAATTGCACTTCTGAGTCAGGCCTCCCTGTATTTTTATTAAGACTTAAAACACATCTCATCTGGATTGTTCTGGATTTTCTGTTCTTCAAGAGATATAAGTTCCCCATATATTATCTGACTAATTTGAGCGCCTGTAGTTTTAATGTGTATCGTTTGTTCATAAAGATTTTCAGGTCTTGTATGTCAGAATTACTTTCGGTTAAAATGTTAGTGTTAGGCTATTAGGCTTAGGGTTAGGCTTTTTTTGTTGTCTACATTGGCTCAAACACCCATGTAAACTGAATGTATGCTAAATTAAGAATATGGTAATATAAATTAGAATCTTCATATATTTGATGCTTTTTTGTTTATAAATTTGAACCAGTTCAGTTACATAATACATCTGTCTAGATGTTTCACAACTCTTGTAGTGAACTATTGGTGTGTGCATGCTGTACTGTCGTAATGATATTTTTTTTTTTAAATAAAGAAATATTAAATAATACTTTTTGTATGGACTTAATTGGTGCAATGCAAACATCACACATGCAGTAACTACTAATACTATGAAGCTAAAATCATTAAGTGTAGGCCTATTGATGACATAGAGGTATAGTGACATCAAGTGGTGGAGGATGGTGGTGTAAAGTGTCATTTTGACTAACTGAAGGCACACACATCTTTCAAAGGAGAAGCTCTTTACAACGTGTTAGCTGGACTTGTTATAATGGTATGCAAGGATATGGAATTGCGATTCCACACAGATATATTTTAACAGGTGAAACTGCCTTTAGTTAACCCATACATTCTGTAAACATGTCAGACACATGCTTGCCAGATGAACAGGTCCTTGCTGACTTGACCATAAAAGTGGCAGGGTAGTCAGTGCTTGTTAGTTAATACAAGTCTAATTCACAATATCTACTCGGGTTCTGCTACCTGCCCACTCTGTGTGCTAAACAATCCAGTGTTAACTACACAGCCATAGCTCTAAATGGGAACACAATGTGTCTTCCATGTGTGGAGTTGATGCGCAATGGAAAAGAGGTAATATATCTATATCTGCAGAATGACAATACCTTAAGTACTGTTTTATGATGTACTTTGGTAATTGGTCTGAATAGACCCCTGTTAATATGTATTGTGAGTGCATGTGCATGCAGAACTCTGTACAAAGCATGGGCGAGCAATGTGTCGCTATTCTTGAGTTAGTAACAGGTACTCAAAATAACCCACTAAATTTGGCCCCCTGTGAACGGTCTATGTTAAGTCACCAAGCAAACCTCAAACGGACCGAGTAGGTCACATGCAGCTAAATAAAAACATTCAGAAGGCATACTTAACAAATTCCTTTAATGGATAAATGAATATAATAGACAAGCTGATGAGTTGACAACCCATAATAGTTTAAAATTAATACCGCTAATCTTTCAGTGCATTTACCACCACTTAACAGCACACCGCATGTCCTATAATACATTTCGATTGGGTCTTTGCTGTTGTGTATACAAGGTAGGCTACATCCAAACACAGATGGGGAGTTACCTATAGGTAGCATAGCCTATTCTGAGTAGCTATGCTAACCAGGAGCATTTCAATCAATGATAGCCTGGACTTGCTAATGCAGTGTGTTTGGGGAACACCCTTTCGCTCCCTTGGGCCAGTGTCAAGCTTGCCACTTCCACCTAATAAGCAAGGATTACAATTTTAATAGAGCCAGCTGATCCTATGTCTCTTTCCAGAGGGTCAGCTTCATCCCAGGGTAGCACACAAATAGGACAACACCATACGATAAACATTACAGTAAGCCCCCATGGGGGATATGATAACTAGAGATTTTACAAGCCAAACAATCTTCATCGATGGGCTGTGATGTGTGTGGGATCCAGGCCAAATTACCTACCTGTACATACCACAGTAAATTTACTGGAGACATTTTGACAAAATGTGTTTGAACCTCCCATTTAACAGTTTCCATTGTGGAGGAGTAGGTCTATTTGAATTCACTAGTGTCAATCTAAAAAATGTTTAGGGGAGATCCAGACACAAACTGGGGATTGTACTTTAATTAGAGACAACAGTATATTTTTCCCCATTCAAGTTAATTTGTTGGCCTGCATGTCGATTCCAAAAGTTTGTCCATATACACAGTGGCTGTTTTCATCACCACAGTCAACAATCATCTCTTCGTTACAGGAAACACATTAGCCATACAACAGACACATTTAGCCTCAGCCAAAACAAACAAATTGCAACTGCCTTTGCGTCAAATATACAGTGTGTATATATATATATATATATATATTAGGGAAATATGCACAGTTTATAGACCCTTTCAGACTACATTTTCACAACAATGAAGATGTGAAATTATAAAATATAAAACATTATCCCCTTTTATAAGCAACAGTAGCAAACTGAACATTACGCATAGTGCATTTCAGTGATGTGATTTAGCCAGAATAGTAGTAGGCCTAAACATGCTGCCACAACAGGATTGAATCATGTGAACTGAACTGCAGCATGCCTCACGTTTTCCTACAATGTCGCAACAGTTGTAACTGCTGTCTCGTCATCTACGTTCATGAAGGCAGATTTTATTTGGGATATGTCAATTCGGTCATCTTCTGCATAATCCAAGTTAAAGCTAAAGTTGGCTACAATGTTTCTGTCCCATATTGCTAATGTAGTTAAAACTATAGGCCTATCACAAACAGTGTTGTGTTTGTTTGAAACTCTGCGTGCCCCTACTATGTGAGTGCAACACCGCTCTGCCCTGCCCCACCCTGATAGGCTACATAGCATATTGACCTGCACCTCACCCTTCACAGTTTCAAAGGAAACCCAATGAGCTGGGACAGAAGTTCAGGGTTTTGGAGCGATCGAATGCCATTTGTCAGTGTACTTGGGCTGTTATACATCCAATCACACTGGATGATGGGGTGTGTGTGTGTGTGTTTGAGGGGGATAGAGTGGGGGGTGTGGTTCATGGGAATCAGGGGATTGGAAACAGGTGTGGAGAATTATCTTACGAATAACAACCTGTTAACACAATGAAAAGGCGAGCGTGAGATCAGAGTGCAAGAGAACACACAATCAGAGGTATCCACACCGGAATCTTCCAAACTAATCGTGATTGTTAATTGTCACTGGTGATTCTTCCAGAAAGGTTCATAATACATCAATAACAGTAATAATTTGTTTGCATACATCTTTTCACCAATAAATCATATTTGTAAATGTACAAAAACATTATGCAGATATTAAAGTCAACACAATCGAGTGTTTGAAACAGTGTTTCATTTCAACATTACACATAAACATACATGATTATGATGATCATATACCAAAGTGGCTAGTAGCTATACTCAGTTGACAAAGAACTCTGAAAATCCACTATGGATGCAGACAGACTGATATGCTTTTATATCAATTCAATCAATTCCACTTTATTGCAGACCCATGGGTCCATATCAGCAAACAAAACAGGGAGACATATATAATACAATTATCATATTATTACAATACATAGTTACAGTTCAGAACTGTGAACTATAATGGCAGTTTGTCATAAAATGACTAATACTAAAAAACATATAGACATTTACTCCAGTGTTTCAAGAAGCAAGAGAAATAACATTATGTTCTTGGCTATAGTCAAACCAAAAGACTGTAGCCTTTACTGTATACTGGCATATGGTATACAGCATACTGGCCAGCTGTGGTTTCACTCCCATTGGTCACTACTGTACATGAATATCATACACAGGCTCATGTCTTTAAAAGCAGCAGCAGCACTTTAACAAAACTGTCCACAAATCCTTCTCAAACTGTATGGAAGCAGGGTTTACCATTATAAATACCATTACAATTACAATTAATTTAGCAGATGGTTTTATCCAAAGTGACTTATAAATAATTAAGGCTCTTGGAGTATGTATGTTTAATAAGCTGCTCAATGTCTAATTGTGGCTGCCTAGTATCTGGACGACTCAACCAAGGTCCCTAGAGGTGCCCTTGTGACACATATGCATGCCAGCTCTGGTCTCCTTGCCTCTGGAATACTGCAGACAGTAGTCATACTGTAGCTTAGTATGCTGCTAATGTGTGACTGGAGACACAGTCAGCTTGCGATGCTTTTCTGTCTGTGAAGGAGCCAATAAGTAATGGCATAAGACTGTGGAGAACATTTAGCAATGCGTTGGCTCAACATGGGCTGGTCGGGCTGTGGATCATGGTAGATTTGGCCTGTTGGAAACACAGACCAATGGCAGGGAGCCATGGTCAAATAATTTGTATGGTAGAGACCCCTTTGAGGTCCACACATCCGTCTTGGGGTCGTAGCACTCGAAGCAGTCAGAGTCCTCGATGACGTCGTGGCCGTTGAGAATGCGCCCGCCTGTCACGTAGAGCTTGCTGTTGATGACCGTGGCGCTGTGGTGCATCCTGCGTTCCTTCAAGTTCTCACACTTGATGAATTTGTTGGCTTTGGTGTTGTAGGCGATCATTCTTCTGGTGTACCCTGGAAAACAAACATTGAGTGTGCCCATCTTCAGACGCATGCTTGCTATAACAATCCATATACTTTTCCTATTTTCGTATTCTTAAATTTGTAATAGTTTGTGAAAACCACGTATTTGTTCCATATGTAAAAGAGCATGCTTTACAAACTCTCCAAACTCACCTCCAATGATGTAGATCTTGTCGTCGATGACAGCGGCAGGAGCACACACATTCTTCACTGTTCGAGTTTCGAGCCTGGACCACAGGTTGCGGGAGATGTGATACACCTGTTGACACATCGCGTGTATTAATGTCACCAAGTCTAACTCTGCCACTGCTGAATTTAAGAAAGTACAGTATCACCATTGCCATGCATAATAGTTTTACTAAAAGATGTACTGTAAAAAATATAAAACACAATCTAACATTATATTTTTAGAATGTTCTCATATAAAACCATGTGAAAAGCAAATATATAAGTTGAGAATGCTTTTAATGTATCTATCTTTCAGCCACTGTCTTTCTGTCCAATGTCTTTTATTTTATTTTATTGCAATTCTTTCTGTAAACTAGAAAAAGTTGACCGTCTAATGATGTGTCTATGCGAAGATCTCAGTCTTATTGGTACAAAATCATGTACTTTTTATTTTATTTAACGTTACCTAAATCGAACATACAGATTAAAGGCAGGGTTAGTTATTCTCGGAAAAAAACTATACAAATTGAATAGAAAAAAACGGTTACTAACTCAAGTCAAAACAATATCCATCGACAGCGCCGCCTAACACAATGAAATGCATTGGGAAGCAACGCAAAGCAAAGCATAGTACTACTTTGTTGTAATGGGCGGTGTTCGCCACTTTGTTTGTGTTCCTATTTACGGAGCCAGGGCTGTGTAGACATACCAGATAATTGTTTCAGCGCACACAGAGAACGACAAGCTAGTGACATGCGACGAGATATTTGGTGAATTTGAAGTGTATTAGCTTACAATTAGCTTGCAATAACTGACTATACCTTTAAAAACAACATTACAAATAAAATATTTCAGCTTTAAGTTTATAAATGGATAACATGAATGTTGACTTGGAACCATCTCTTCCTCTGCAGTACCTGAATCAGCCTGACAGGATTTTGTATGGCGTCTTCTCCCCCAAAAACATAGATCCTCTGATCGCTGGCCGCAACTGCTGGATGCAGCACAGGTGTGGGCATCGCTGCCATGGCCTCCCATTGATTAAACATACTGTTATACCTCTCCATAGTGCTGGAGATTTGTTTGTCCACACCAATGCCCCCTAGGACAAAAATAAAGTGCAGATATGACACACTTTGGTGGGCATATCGTGGCTCCAGCATGGGCTCAGCAGTCCGCCACTGGTTGGTCTTCAGTGATAGTGTATAAACAGTAGCGCTGACGGCGCTGTCGCCGGATGTCATACAGAGGCTGAGGCCACCAACCACATACAAGATGCTGTGAATACACACGTATGCAGCTTTGTAGAGGCGCAGCGGTAGCTTGGCCAACCACTGCCAACGGTGGGTCCTCTCATCATACAGCAACGCTTCCCGCGACGTCTGCTCGTTGTTTTTGCGCCCTCCAACCACCACCAGTGTTTCCCGACAGGTGTAGCGCCTGGGCGTGGTCCACAGGGGCTTGAGCTCACGGCTGCATTTGGTGCTGACGGAGAGCATGAGGCGTCGCACGGACTCGATGATCTCGGTGCAAAGCGTGGACGACTGCACCAGTGGGTCGTTGGCGATAAACTGGAACAGGTACGTCGGGTGGATGTAGCGCAGGCGCACCCTCTTGAAGAGGTCGTGGATGGCACCGCGCCGCGAAAAAGGGTCGTGGTGGATCCATGCCAAGAGCGTCTCGAACACCTGCTCTTCCTCCGCGCACAGCCTGTCGTCTTCCAGGTAGCACATCAGCTCAGGGAGAGACAGTTCGCAGAAGTCCTCGGTTGTCGCCACGTCGGAGAAGCACCGCACGGCCATCTCTTTGGCTCGGTCCCTTAAGCTCTCACAATGGAGGATCTCAGAGAGCCGGATCATGCTCAGGCAGTTGTCGGGACTGAGTTGCTCTTGGAGGAACGCCGAGCACGCCTCGAAGAGGCGGCTGTAGTGAAGCATCGACGCAGCCTGCATGAGAGGCAGCACAATCTCCATGGAGATGGTGATGGTGCCTGTATAGATATAGTCCACAATGCCACTCAGAACCTCAGGCGAGATGCCCTTCAGGTCCACGCGAGCCTGGCTGCTTTCCAAGAAGTTGCTGCAGAACATGGCGCGGAAGTATGGGCTGCTGGAGACCAGGATGTTGCGGTGACATGGAATCTCATGGTGCTCCGTGCAGAGCAGGACGTCGGTGAGGACTCTATCCTGACGGAGGACGTTAAGCTGGGTGAGGAGGGTGGAGGGAAGCTCCTGGTCTTTGAAAGGAAAAACGTCACGTGATTTACGCTCCATTCTATGGAAGACAGGACAGATACAGGAATGTGTCATCTTTCGACTGTGTGTTCATCAACTTCAGCTGACTGGCCTCTGCTGTCAGGTTGAAGGTTCGAGGGCCTTGCATTACATTACCAAGCTGACAACAAACTAGCTAAACATGCCATTAGCCTGCATGCTCATAGCAGCTGCCTTAGCTGTGATGATTACTGACTCACTGCTTACTATTTTTAACCCCGTTCCTAAATTGTCTTATCTCCTTTATGCAAACCCTCATTATCTCTAATCTTATTGGAATTGTGTTTCTGGCCAGCTGTTACATCTAGCCTATGTTGTTGTTCCTTTCCACTTTTTGGTTATTTTATCTTTCTCACTTCTCCTTTACTCTTGACTTGTTGTTCTTGTTCCTTTGTGGTTAATTCAGTCGCTGTCCTGAGGATTTTTGACAGCCCTAACATTTTACGCAGAGGGAATTTAAAAGGGCTATTATCAACAGAAGTATTTTAATCATCCCTGAGACAGACACTGATATTACTCACACAATAAACACCCACACTCTGATATATTTGGCTCTCTAATTGTTATTCTATATTACGACCTGCCATTGGCCATGAGTGACAACCCACAACTGTTCTATTGGCCTAGATTTCAATCAATAAGGACCATAAGCTATCTGCTGCTACAGATCTATTTTATAGATCTTTTTTATAGATATTCCTACAAGGGCCCAAATACTAATTAACATATTATTATTCCATCTTAGTTATATTTTAACTTAATGTTATTGATTGAATTAGATGCACACTATATGTTTGTCCAAAGATAACACATGGCATGCTTTCCCATACACCCATTTACATATAAATGTTTTGTACAGCATACAACTCCACTATACACTGTACATCTCTAAAAACTAAAATACTGTGCTAACAAAAACTCACCTCATGAGATGATAGTCAGTTCGGCAGCACCATAAACTCTTACCGTCATCTGTAAATCATTAATATCCATAGTCAAAAAGGTCCAGAGCTTAAAAATAATATGGCAAATAAACAAAGTCAATGAAAGACTCATAGACAAACATGAGAAGAGTGACACAGTGCGCTACGATTTCTCTTGGAGCGCTCCATGAGGCCACTGTGTACATTCCTCCATCTAAGAATAGTATCTCCAGCCACTGGAACTCCTGCCAGGCTTCTCATATGACCCAGAGATGGTTGTTTCATGCCAGCTCTGTTAGAGTCTATATCCTGTGAGGATGGTTCCTCTCCGGGAACCATCACCTTATCGTGGTGGAGAGGTTTGGGTGCCCCTATGAACCAGAGGGCTGTGTTGTCTGGAGCCTGGTGCTCCTGGTAGGGTCTCCCAAGGCAAAGTGGTCTCAGGGGAGGGGCCAGAC
>JAODTR010000003.1:2034166-2050878 GCA_025399935.1 Amblyopsis rosae | reverse complement strand
TTAAAGTGACAGGACCTAATTATAACATTGTGTATACCTGTATTGATAACACTGGGGCATATAACCCAGGGGTTACAATGGTTTTTGATTAAAAGGGAAGAACAAAGAGAGAATGCCACCAGCGGCTATAATTTCTGTAATTCTGGAGGAGAGTGGCGTGCGTTCGGTGAGTAAATGTGCTGCGTTCTTACAGCTCTGCTCCCTGCCAGAGAAGAAAGCCATTGATAAGATGATAGATTCTGGACCGCAGCTTGCTGGAACCATGGAATATAATGTGGTCCTTAGTGAGTATAGCTCCGCCTTCCCTTTCCAACTGTTGCAATGGCACAAGGTTTGAAGGGAATTTTGGCCAATCTTGACCCGGCCCTCACTCTCCCATCTAGTCCAACTGTAATTTGGCGACCACAATCGAATCGGTTCAGCCGTAATCTACTTTCATCTTTGGCACACACATCGCAGTGTACTGTAAAGATGTGTACCAAAATTGACCCAGAGTTGCAGCTTAATCAGAATCGCATCAAAACTAGAAAATTCATTCACATCCTGGAATATATTCTGTTATAACATTACATACTTAAAGTGACATGTTTTGGCCATCTCCACAACTTTCAAACCAAGTGATTTGAATGAGATCCAGGCCAAAATGGGCCTGAAGTCCCCTTTTTAAACTTGTGCATTCATACTTATGATTATTTAGCAGAGTGAAATGGTGTAAATTCAGGATGCATAGCGCTTTACTGTTCACTGGAAAACAATTTGACAGTAATAAAAGCCCAGTGAATTACTGGGAGATATGATAGCAAAGATTGTTCTACTTAGCAAAGAAACTTAACAAGCTAGTTCAACATCTAAACCAATTATTTAGGATGGGCTACAGTCTGTATTGTCACGTATGTGCTTATTAACATTGCTTTGTTCTTTCGAGGCCTGTACAATCGAGGATTCATTTACTTGGATGTGCCCATATCTGATGACAGCTGCATCTCAGGTGTGTGTGTGTGTGTGTGTGTGTGTGTGTATGTATGTATGTACATCCCATTCTCTATCTGCCTATTAGCCTCCATTAGCCTCTAAGACATACACTCTTGACCGCAGCCGAGCATTATGGGTAATGGGTCCATTGATCTGAAAAGATGCCTTAGTGTTATTATAAATCCAATT
This sequence comes from Amblyopsis rosae, assembly GCA_025399935.1. Lineage (NCBI taxonomy): Eukaryota > Metazoa > Chordata > Actinopteri > Percopsiformes > Amblyopsidae > Amblyopsis > Amblyopsis rosae. The sequence goes on along the minus strand of JAODTR010000003.1, from coordinate 2,049,717 downwards.
GGAGCATATCAAGAGGGGCAGCAAACAGCTATGAGCCATGAAGAAGGCAAAACATAACTATACTTTGGCTTGTTATCTTCAGTGATTGACCACACAATGTTGCATTTCCAATTGATTTTTCAGTGCCCCCATTGGAAGGATTTGTAATGAACCGCGTCCAGGGGGATTACTTTGAAACACTCCTCTATAAAATCTTTGTGTCCATCGATGAGCAGACCAATGTGTCTGAGGTATGTTTTACCTTGTGGTTTTATTGAATATAGCAGTCGTGTGGTGTGACAGACAATTGGTTTGTCAATGACCTCTTAAAACCACATTGTTCCAGCAGAGTCTGATGCTCTTCTGTTTGTCTTTTTGTATTTCTCTATCAGCTGGCGAATGTGCTCGAGATTGACTTGGGCTTAGTGAAGGTGGGTACGTGTCTGTTGGCTGTGATAGGGGAAACGCATTAGAATGTATAGGCTAAAACGCCACCAGGCACCAGCAGAAGGCTGAACGCTGCTCAGTCTCCGTGCCACGGTGTCTCTGTCAGAATGGGCCTTGACAAAGTAGGGTTCCAGACTGATGGGTTTCTACTTTTCTATTGGTTTTAGAAATGCAACACACTCCATACACTGTTATGCATGAAGGATCAGACTGTTTCAATTGACATACATTGTTAGGTAATACATTCATAAGAGCCACCAAATATAGACTTTTTTTTTTTTTTTTTACATTCAATTGCAGAGATTATCTTTAACCTTTTGGGAATGATATTATATGATGAGACGTTATTTTGTTTTCCAAAGATATTTTATTGGATTAAGAGCCTGATGATTTATATGATAAAGATAAGTGCATTACAAAAGTACATTGGAGTTTGATATCTTACATTCTATGCAAATAGTAATGTGGAAACATTGTAGAAATAATACTTAGACTAGAAAATAAATACTGCACAATATAAAGGCAAACACACACACACTCACAAGTGTTAGATGAGCTCCATCATGCCCCGTGGCTTTGCTCCGACTGCGAAAACTATTTGAGGTTCAATCGGTGCTCGAGTCAATTGACTTTGACCTAGTTTCCCTTCAGTTCACTTTCACTTTCTATCAAACATGGCAACACACACCCCTGCAGTGGCATGACCTCCAGTATGTATACAACAACAAAAAAGCCCCTGTTAATAGAAGGTAGTGATGGCAGAGCGATTCCTCTGTAGTGCCCAAGCCCTCTCAGTGTGACTTGCATTTACAAAGTTTCCTTATTGGAATGACAAGGCGGCCTCAGTGACTTCAAATATTTATAATTCTACTTCTTAAAGGTAGAAGCTAAGGATTCTGAATAATTTTCACACCTTTTTATGAAAGACAATTCAGGTGACAAGGCAAGTTCATAACTGAATAAAATGCTCCACTAAACCCCCTACCAGAGACACTATCCTTTGTAAACATGATTGATTGGTAGTATTTTAACTCTCCCTCAAACACAGTGGTGTTGGAGGCAGAATAGTATATTGATCCCGAGTGGGACTTATGAATGGGACTTATGATGTGCGTGTGTGCGTGCTATGCCCTATTAGAATGCAGTCTCCATGTACTGTCGCTTGGGCTTTGCAATTAAGAAGGGCCAGGTGTTCAGTTCAGACCAACTGCACCCCACCTGGAAGAGCGCTCCTTCTGTCAACAGACTCAAGTACGTGCCGTCCGTCATGCTTTAGCGTTGGCTGACAAGTAGGTGGCGCGCTGGGGTCGCCTGTTAAGCGCCTTCTTTCTCTGCGGCCCCCGCAGGAGCACCATGGACCCCCAGAAAATGCTGCTGTCCTGGGAGCAGAGCAGCCCCATCATGGATGGGGGCTCGTCTGCCACCGACACAGACACCACTAGCCTGGAGGACCAAGGTCTCGTACGCACGCACGCACACACACAGTTACATAATTCACACATAACAAGTTATATACCTTCAACACACGACCCCAGAGGTGCACAAATACATTGGTTGATGTAAACACACACACACACATGCATGTAATTCTACACTTTTATACACCGGCGTTGCTAATGAATCCCCAGGAAAGTTCAGGTGCAGGACAAGATGACGCGCTCTCTTTAATAAGTAGAATTGTGAGATGTTCATCTTTGGGTTCCTGAGTGGGTTATTGTATACGCTATGTATAATGGCATACGGGACAAAGGTTAATTACCTCCATGAAGTAGAGGGTAACAGCAATGCTAGGCTAATGCCCCCTGCTAATGCATGTTGATTTGTGTTCTGTTTTCCTGTCTTGGGGAGCAGACACGGCTAGCGTGAGCAGCTTAAGTATTCCGGCAGCGCCCACCAAGAGGATTGCCTTCCTCTTTGACTCCACCCTCACCGCCTTCCTCATGATGGGCAACCTGTCTCCGGTCAGTAAGAGACACACTAACGCACGCATCACTTTATCGTTAGTCTTCTAGCTGACAACCACGTGAAATTGCAAGCATTCGTGTGCTGTGCTGCATCTACAGTGCCACGTGTCGTGTTCAACAGACGTGTATATTGTTGTTTTCTACATGCTCTCTGCCCCCACCAGAACCTGAAGAGTCATGCAGTGACCATGTTCGAGGTGGGCAAGCTCTCTGACGAGACCCTGGACAGCTTCCTGGCCGAGTTGGAGAAGGTGTGTCCCTCCAAAATTTGCATTAAAGGAGGTCATTCCATGTTCCAACTTTTGTGTTTGTGTGCTTGAGATGTGTCTTCTAGACATCTGCATCTAAGAGGGACAAAACCCATTTACAGAATGCTGGTGATTCATGGATGTGATTCTTAGCTCATTAACTGATGTTACTGGAAATGTCTCATATGTACAGTTAGGCTAAATTAAGTTAGTTAAGGCTAAGTTAAATTTTGCAATGAGAATCAGTCTGAAAAGAAAAATTCAGCAACTGAAATACTCGCTGACCAATGAGCGTTGTTTATAGCTATTCGGGCGTGTTTTAGGTTTGCCGACAGCAAAAACGACTGGGTGGTTCATCCAATCAAGTACCAGGTATTTTCTTTGGAAGCACCTGCCCTTTACAAACTGTTTCAATGTACGGCTCCCCAGATGGAGTTGTGAATCTAGCATTTCAGGTTAATATACAATACCAATTAGTGAGAATGTTGAAAAGGGATGGTCCAAACTGTAACCACAATGAGAGGAAGCTAAATTGGCATAGCAGAGCAGCCATGACTATTTTGCTCTGTTTAAGAAATGAGAAAATAGGTGGGCTATGTTTGGTTTCCTACTCCCCACTGGACATCATGAATTTTGGTGTGTTCTCAAAATATCTCCACTGGAAACTTTTATATTTTGCTAGTGATTTAGCAGACGCTTTTATCCAAAGTGACCCACAATACGTTTGTTGAGGCTAGAGACAACCATACATCATCATCAAGTTGCATTTAAGGCAATCGTTCCATTTTCCAAATGTCATTTTGGAAAATGAACATGTTATTTCAATTGTTGTTGCACCTCTTAGCCCAATATTGCTGCCTTGTTTTATACCATGATTTACTCCATGAGGAACTAAATTAATCCTTTCATGTCCCTTCAATTAACAATCTTAAAAAAAAAACTAGTTTCTATATGCTCAATCATTTCAGCAGTCTTTTTCCCTTAATGATGCTCTGAGGGATTTTCACTTGAGGTGAAAATGTTAGCCCCACAGATACTGTGTGGTGTTGGTATCAGATAATTATTCCTACATGACATGGTATTGTTTACATACTCACACTCATTTGAGCACAAAAGCCCATTAAGGAGGAGTTGTTTATTTCTGTGTGAAATGAATGGGCCCTGTGAGACGGCAGCTGGGATTAAGAGCTACAGTTGCAATTAGATCATTTAGCAGACACCTTTATCCAGAACGACTGACGGAAGCAGAAGTAGATTTACCGTAGTACTCTCTCCTCCACCCCCGCTCTCTCTCTCCCTCTCTCCCTCCAGGTGGAGAGCACAGCGGAGGGTGAAGCCCAGCGGTACTTTGACCATGCCCTGACCCTGAAGAACACCATTCTCTTCCTGCGCTACAACAAGGAGCTCACGCATGACCAAGCACCTGACATGCCTAATATTGGTATCTATAACATTTCTCAGTTCTTTATTTACCTTGCAATTGTTACAGGTTATATTGAGTGCAGTGTTCAATGTCTCCAACCAGCCTCCTCCATGCAGGTTATTTTATTGTCACTTTATTCAACCACTGCTGACCCAAAGTAGAAATCAAACATCCCCAAAAAGCAAAATTGTCCGATATTCTACAGCCCAGCTCAATTTTCCCCTGCTGTCAGTGTTTGGTGACAGGTAGATTGATGGAAAGTGCTTGTCGTCCTTCTTTATTGATGTTGCATAAAAGCTTTGTCAAAGCTTCAAAGTGGTTTTAGGGTGAATTTGGTGTGACTGAGGTGTGTGCTTATGTGACAAACAGTTTTTATGTCATGAAATTGTAGAATATCACTGACAATGCTGCAATACTGTTGTGATAATCACCAGTAATTAAAATGTGTTTCTAAAAAAAGAAATTAATAATAATCTTTTAGTTTAATCTATTTTCAAACACTCGCATGTAGCATTTGCTTACATTATGGACCAATTATGAACTTGAGGAGATGGCTCCTAAAGGCCTACAGAAAGTATGAGAAAGTATGAAGAACAGCAGCGAAACCATATGCAGTCGTATTTATCACAAATGTTAGTTACACAACATTTTCCTTTGCATTGTGGGATTATGTTTGAGGGCACTGTTTAGTAAATATGTTTATTTATTAAATGCTTTTCACCGATATAGAATCACAGTCATTTATATTAAAATACCAACATGGTAGGTATAAAATAAAATAATCTAAAGAAATAAAAACACAAAATAAATAATCTGAATGTCTAGTATTTAAATTCTGCTGTTAGAATTTGGACATTTAAGTAAAAACGTATAGCAGATAGGACAGGGGTTATATAAATATCTCCGTGACGACCTCAAGGCAACTCAGTTTCCATGAGTCTGTTTGTCATTTGTGTTTGTGTGCGCTTCAGATGTGTCTTCCAGACTCCTCCATCTAAGAGAGACTAAACCCATTTACAGAATGCCAAAAGTGGTGATTCACAGAACCTGACCCTGACAGCTAATTAACTGCGATGTTACTGGAAATGTCTCATTTGTATATACAGCACCAATTGGTTGGAACGCTGAAAAGGGACGGGCCAAACTGTAACCACAATGAGAGGAAGCTAAATTGGCATAGCAGAGCAGCCATGACTATTGTGTTCTGCTTAAGAAATTAGAAAATAGGCAGGCCATGGTTGGTATGCATGGCCAACATGCATTTTGGTGTGTTCTTGAAAATATCTCTGCATCTCCACAGGAGACTCTCATGTTCATTTGATTCAAAGTGACCTACGATTTGTTGAGGGTAGAGGAGACGACCATGCATCAAGTGAATGCTTTGCATTAGAATGCATTCTACAGCCTTTTATTTTTGGATGTCTCATTGACGTTAATGAGAGTTGATGATCTTGACGTCTTTCTACATTATGTTCTCATTTCTAAGGCTTGTGGACCCAGGCTCACTCTAATAACGCTGTACCTTCTTCCACTCACGCTAGTCTCCATAGAAAAGCAACAGTTACTCCCCAAAGTGAACCGTGACAAAACAACCCCCCCCTCCCCCCCAGCCCCGGCTTCAGTTTCCCTGTAGGTGCCATTGTGCCACCAGACGGTGTTTGTTTGTGTTGGCTCTGTGCCTCGCTACTGATCCACTATCGCTCATTATTTCTCATCAGCTCTCTAGCCCTGCCCATTGTCAGTGCTGTGGTAATCTGGGCGCTTGTTTATCAAGCCTCTGAAAATCATCGCTAGGAATGGTGCTGAAAGTTTGACAACAAGAGATAATATTCCAGTCACAGAGTAGAGTATCAGGATGTAACAGATACTCCCTTTCAACAGGGAGTAGGACTTCTCTTTAGAAAATGAATGACGTCAGTTCTCCCGTTCGTGCTACTAAACGGGATTCATTAATGTCTTGTCTGCTTTTTTGTTTGTGCACTGTTAATGTCAAAGTGTCTACATTGTAGGCTATTTACACACGCTGCTGTAGAATAGGACTGTGAACACTGTAATTCCTTGTGTATACATACATACATACATACATACATACATACATACATACATACATACATTAATAAATAAATAAAAAAACATGCAGGGAAGCGGCCCTCCAGGACCGGAGTTTTAAATGCCCTGCTGTAGACTTTCTCTCTGAAAATACAGCTAAACACCAAGCATCATATTTCTCTCTCATAACTGGTTATCATTTAGTAAACTGTCGATTTGTGCATTCACATGTTCATCGTGTATCCTAGTTTTCCCAGCAAATGCTTAACTGTTTCTGGACAGAATTTGATCTCTCCTAAATCCTGGTAGAGATAGTAATTTCCTGCTGTATGGCTACCAGAGTTGAATAAGCCTTTTACTGTGGGAGTGTTGGGGGACTTTGGGACCAGTTTCCTTCTCTTAAGATGCTTTATAAATACAGACCCTGGTGGCCAAAGCTAAACGAAGCCTAAACTGTTTTTTTGTGGCTCCAGTTCCAGTGTTAGTAACACTTTAAGAGCATTGAACAAAATTCTGTGTTCTAAAGTAGTAGCGTGTAAATTGTAGTATAGTGTAGTAGTACTATAGTAGTATTGTGCAGCGAGATAAAGTTCATAATGAATGTAGTAAAGATAATTGTTTTGCTCGGAAATGTTTTGGCAAGCAGGGGTCGGGGGGGTTTCAAGGAGCTGCAGCCTAAGTTGACACCTTTTGTTTGTCGAATGCTTTTAAAGCATGCTGGCGCAGACATGATGGATTATTGTTTGTGGTGTATATTTAAATAAAGAATACACTAGATAATGATGAAGGTGAGGCTTCTACTACCTAAAAAAAAAAAAAGCCTACAGGTTTGCAGGGCTAGAATCAGAATGGCGTCTGCTATGGAGCAGTCTCCCACACAGTAGGCAGGTCCAGATTGATGTTATGCGCCTCTGTCCAGGGGCTGATCAATAGTCATGGCCATGTTATACGACTTCCATTTGCTGTGATGTGTGTCTCCTCCAAAGTGTTTCTGCCTCATAACAGCGTAGGGCAGCGTTTATACTCGAGGGGTGGGGGTGCGGGCGGGGGGGCAGGCGGGCGGTCAGTGTTGTCACTGGCATGTGGAAAGTGACGGTTGATAGCTGGCTACAGTACACACGGTGTGATGTCAACTAGGGCTGGGCGATATGGACCAAAAATCATATCCCAATATATTTAGATTGAATACCGATACACGATATATATAGGTATTTTCTATAAAGCGGGTTAACAAGACTGAAATGTGAATGTGTTTTTATTTTTAGCGACTTAATTGTAGTTGTACATAGTAAAATCGATAGCAGAGAGGTTGTGAATATTGCAGATCCAATGACAGTTTACTCAATTTTATCCACATTTGTTTTTGATTACCGGTACTTTGTCATACTCTGAACAAAGGTGTGAATATAACTATATCGATATAAACAATATTGTCTAATTCTATATCTCTTTTGAAAATATATACCGATGTAAATTATATGTCGATATATCGCCCAGCCCTAATGTCAACGAAGTGAAACGACGGTGTTAGGATTGTGGCGGATCGTCAGGTTCTGTTTGTTGCTTAGTGATGGTGAGTTCAACAAGCATGCCAACATGACGACAGAGAACAACAAACAGACCACCACGCTCGGTGAATGCCAACCCAAAGCAGCACCAGGTGCCTATTGGAGCAGAGGTAGTGCTCAACACGTACACGGATGCTACTAAAGTGGTTCTTCTCCTCCTCGGGGTTGTCAGGGTTCCCCTTGGACATGCTGCGCTGTGAGAGCTTGCTGGGTCTCGACCCGGCCACCTGCAGCCGCGTCCTCAACAAAAACTACAAGCTGCTGGTCTCCATGGCGCCCCTCAGCAACGAGATCAGACCCATCAGCAGCTGCACACCTCAGGTACAGGACGGACACAGCAGAGGGACAGTGTGACCTTTCCAGGACTTGTGTGTGTGTGTGTGTGTGTGTGTTTGGGGAAGGGGAGGGAGATCAGTAGGCTATTTGTTTGTGCGCGTGTGTGTGTATATTTGCCCACTCTTTTATTTGTTTGTTTATTTGTGTGTGTACAGCCTGAGGTTGTGTGTGTGTGTACGAGCACCCTCCCCAACACAGCTACTGAGAGACATAGAAACTCCAAAGCAATTCTGCTGGCTGGCTCTGCTCCAGGTGTCTGCCTGAGCACAGGGAGGGGGGAGAAGGCCCGACGAGGAGAGTTAAACTGTTGTTGTGCCACCAAAATGCTAGTGTTTATTCTCGGGCTGCTGGGGCTCAGTGAAGTGGGATTGTGTTCTGCCCCCGCCTCTATTCCCACGTGAAATGGAACTCTCAATTGCTTCTTCTCAAACAAAACAACAACAACAAAAAAAGACAGAAATCTTGTGAAATGACACATTACAAAGCTATTTAGTTTTGCCGTTTTGGACGATTTGACTGTTTGTGTATACATGTGACAGTCAGGACTGAAGCATTGTGTTGGTGTGTATGCATACATATGCAGGTATAATTTATAATTCTCCTGTCAAATGGTGTGTGTGTGTGTGTGTGTGTGTGTGAATGCAGCACATTGGGCCGGCCATCCCTGAGGTGAGTTCCATCTGGTTCAAGCTGTACCTGTACCATGTGACAGGCCAAGGGCCGCCATCTCTGCTGCTTTCCAAGGGCTCCAGGCTCCGCAAACTGCCTGACACATTCCAGGTCCGTCTGCATATGTACACACCTGTTATTAAAGAGTGCAGCATTATGATGGCACGCATCTCTCCCAATACTCTAGCCTCGTGAGATCAGCATGGTCTCATGAGCTTTCATTTCATTTTGGGTCGGTCTGGAACACCTCAACGCAAAAGCGCTTGTCGCCCGTTTAGGAAACATTTGACATACGCTTTTGAATTGAGGGCTTTGCAGACTGATTCTTAACGCCGAAATTAAATTGGTTTGCAAGTGCAAGATCAGTCCTCACGCGGCTACCAACACTAGCAAAATGTCTTCTGTATTCTTGGACCAGGCAGAAAGCTAATATGGATATATTTAATTTTTTTAATTATTTAACACATTTATCTGTTAAATCTTTACTTTTTCTTTCATGTAGTATGCTTACAGGACGTTTTTTAGAATTAAGAACTGAGCTGTGCTGGTGTTTGTGTCTCTCAGGTGTACGACAGGCTGTTGATTACGTCCTGGGGTCACGACCCTGGAGTAGTTCCCACATCAAACGTGCTGGCCATGCTCAACGATGCCCTCACCCACTCTGCTGTTTTGATCCAGGTTAGCACAGGGCCGAATTGTACAAACATTGTTTTATCTTGGCTCAAGGTGATAATCTGATATACTTGCTTGCATTAGTCTAGGGAAAGATCAAATTACAAATGTTCACTTTTATTGTGTAAATCTTATTGGTGTAGTTTTCTTTGTGTTAAGCAGAGTTAAAAACTCCAGCACACTAAAATACAGTCTCACACATGCATACAATGTTTCATAGAAGCGCTAAATTAAAACAGTGCTGCTATGTCTACAATTTCAACTATATGTTACTCATGTCATGCAACTGTAGGCATTCTGTCTATTATGTGTGCACACGTATACACATTTCCTCAGGGTCATGGAATGCAGGGCCATGGAGAAACGGTTCACATCCCATTCCCTTTCGATGAGGAAGATCTGAAAGGGGGTAAGCTACAGAGAAACGCATACAACACTGTACTTGGCTCTAACTGAAATGTATTTTTATATAAATGTTCTTCTCACACCGAGTTCAAACTCAAAGAATCAATATAGCTCTATCATGTGATGCCTTGGTGATAAACATGCCTGGGGCTGGCCTTTTGAAATTGGAAATGGGTGGCTGACCTTGTGGCCCTATGTGTAAACAACCTCCAAACAGTCACGGCAGGCATTAGTCATTACAGACACGACATGCATAAAGATATCAAGAACGCATTAAAAAAAAGGCTGGAAGAATGGCAAGCTGGGCTCCATTGGTTGCTATGCCAACTTTTGAGGCAAGCAGGAAGCTAGTTTGTGATCATTCTTGGTTTGCCTTTTTCATATTCTAATGTGCCGACTTGTTTTTCTTTGCTGCTACGGTCGGTCTGAGGTTACAGTAAAGGAGGCCAACTGCTAATGAGCGCCAGTGGAATGCACTGTGACAATAATAGTTAAATAATTAACAATAACAACAGTAAACACGTGGTAGTTTCTACCTCAGTAGAGACAAGAGTTTGTGGTTCTTGTGTGGAAGAATTATTGTCTGTTTTTGGGCGGGACTTTTACTTTATTCTTTGAAGAGCTTTAGACGCCTTCATTTTAAATCATTGGATATGTATTCAGCTAACTCTCTGTCCTCTCAGACTGTTTGGGAATGTCATACTAGCTGGATTCATTGTAAATGATTGTATTTTAAGCCAGACGCTACTGTATATCCAAATGCTATCCTATTACCAAAGCAACTTTTCACCTTTGACACACATTATGTGAGGCAACACAGTACAGGGCAAACACACACTAATCATTGTGTTCAGTGCAAATAATGGTACAGTGTGTGTTTGTCTGTCTGTCTGTCTGTCTGTCTCTCTCTCTCTCTACCCCCACCCCCACAGAGTTCTCCCAGTCCAACATGTGCGTGCACTCGGCCCTGCAGACACTGAAGAGGCAAGTGGACCTGGTGCACCAGTGTGGCTATGTCACCATGCTCAACCCCAACAACAGGCACCGCCGCAGAGCTAGCGACCCTACCGACTGCAGGGGTGAGGGCCTCGCACGCACACACGCACGCCCATTCAGCTAGCCAGTGGAGACTTGTGTTTTTTGTTAAGACAACCTTCACTGTGTTGATACGACACGTTTTCTTCCCGTGGTTCTTCAGTTGTCATTCAGCTGTATGTGTTTGTGCATGCATACGCATAAAGTTAGCCTGTGCACATTTGGTAAGACGAATAGTGTAATTACTAAGGATGTCCTTGCCTTTGTCTGCCGTTGCTGCTGATGGTGCAAATTTAATTTGAATTACCAGCAGTCCAGTTTAATTATGCTGTTTGTCTGTTTAATTGTGTCCCTTATTGTGATAGCCTTTGCTAATGGAAGTGGATCGAACATTCTTAGCCTTTTCCTCCAGAATTTCTGATTGAATTTTGTTGATGTGATCAATCTCATTTGGCACAGATGGCCATATTTTTCCCATGCGCTTCACATTTTGTTTTCATGCCCTATCCAGCCGCCTTCTTTCAACAAAATGTGATTAATAACTTAGGCCGTTGGTCAAAGTAGTCCACAGCTTGAACCAAAGTTTTGCTCACAATTAAGCTTTCTAATTGGCGGCCATTTAAGCATGGCTGCAATCACTTTCCGGAAATGGTTGAATACTGATTCAATGTTGTGTTTTCCCACTCCAAGGAGACACTCATTTAGGTGGGGGCTTTGACACTAATGGCAGCACAGAGTCCTTTGAGCTGGTGTCAGAGGAAAACAATGGGGAAGGCAAAGCCAAGACAGACAGTAGGTCTTTCGTTCTTTTTTCATTTACTGCAGTTCACCTACTAACGGGAAAAGAGGTGTTCTTTTAATATGGACATACGGAACAATATTATTAAAGACCATTACATGTGATTGGTATTACACCTTCAAATGACTTTTGAACGTTGTTTGGTTGTGATACATATTCAATAAAAAAAAACATTCTTCCTGAACAGATTCATAGACATTTCACTGTTTAATAGTGTATTTTTTTTCTCTTTAATTGCGCCCAGCGTTTATGGTGTGAAAAATCATAAAATGTCTATACATGCAATAAAGCACACTGCTGCATCTAAGCATGAATTGCTAGATGATTTACTTGCATTACATGGCAATTTCTTTAGCTAATTGCTACCAACTCAGTTTGCAATTATTTGTCTAAACTTAGTGTGGCTTCACTGTTTGTGTGAAACAGTTCTGCTCTACAGACATTCATTGTTCTGATAGAATTTTATGTAATCGGTAGAAGTGTCTACGTTTTAAATGTAACCTTTAATCCTGTGTTTATGCCCTGCTTCTTTCTCTCATACCTGCCCACCAGCACAATCGTCTGAAGAGGAGTGGGTACCATTGGAGCTGTGTTTCGGCATGCCCCTCTTCAGCTCTGAGCTCAACCGCAAAGTGTGCCGAAAGATCGCCTCGCACAAACTGTGCAGCAAGGAAAGGCAAGATACTTCAAAACAATCAGTGCAACTTTCATTCCTCAACTCTTCAAAACTGAAATTTCACACCAAAAAAAGAATAAATCACTTTGAAGTCTGTTAAAGAAATGCTAGATGTTGTTGTTGTTTCTTATGTATTCGCAGCCTTCAAGAGCTACTTCACTCAAGTCGAAAACTTTCACTGAAGGTTCTGAGTTTTGTTCAGTCATTCCAGGTAAAAGCGTCTTTCCCCTATTTTCTTTTGGCCATTTGAGGCCACTCACAGAAAGGACAGGGAGAAAACACGGTCCAGTGAGACTCACAACAGTTACAATTAATTAAATCTTGATGGCGGCAGATACTATCCAAAATGAAAATAGCAAGAAACCTTGTCAGGCTTGTATTGCTTTACAAATAAAGCAAAGGCAATAATTGCCAATATTGTGTAGCTCTCAGGCAGTTGTCAACCAACCTCCTGATGTCAACCTCCCATTCATCTGAGACAGTGACAGTGTTCTAATAATGAACCTGCTACCTGCATTTATGTAGTCAAAATCTTGACTCCTTCTGATTGTACGATGTATTTCTGACACTATGATATTATCTTAAAAAGGATTTAGAATAAATTTTCAATACTTATTTTGTGATGGTTTATGCTTTTTTTTTGTGGAAAATCTACAGTACGTCTGTTTTTTTTTCTTGAAGTCAAGACGGGGAGAGTGTATTGCTTGACCTGGACCAGTTGATTTTGCGTTACTGCGTATTTGCAACAGGGCAGTTTTTATTGCTGCACATACAGTACGGTACAATATATAGATTGTGGCCAGAATGGTACAATATAGTTCACAAAACTATTCAAGGTCGTTTTCTATAAATGTTTTATAAAATGTTCTATACAGTAGCTGTCTCTAAGGGAAGTTCTGCTATTCAGAGAGAAATCCCACAGTGAGGGAATAAAGAGACAAGATTAGCCAAATACGCACATCTAATGATCAAATCACCCAAACTATCTTCTTAGAAAGCAGGGCTACTTCAGACAATATGCTGGCTGCTTTGGGGTGTTAATATTTTACAGTATTCATACTATTAAATACAAAAAGCAATTCACTTAAATATGACAAATATGACTTTGGACATCCAGCCATTAGATCAGCCCAGTGAAGTTTCCTATGGCCTTCCATGATCATTTATTCTCGTTCCACTTGCCGTGTCCCATCGTGTCCTAACCCATCACCTTTGACCCTGTGTGTGTCAGGACGGAGGCCATCCTGGGGACCTGGACAGCGGTGTGTCGGGCCCTCTCAGCCAGCCTCCCGCTGAGTCTGGTGTGCCTCTGCCCGCCCTCAACCTCCTGTTCAAGGAGGGCCAGCTCAGGGAGTGGAGCGGACGTCCGCGCCCGGCCCTGGACATCTCCGCGCTGCAGAAGAACCAGCCGTCATAACTCCACTCCAGGAAATGCCACCTCGTAACAAAGGGCCCGGTATCTTCTCCCTACGTCGCTTCACTGTGGGTGGACACAATCTATATCTCCATACCTGGTCTACACCAACCTCATGTTGGGGCCTAGCCCCCACCTTATCTGCATACGAGCAAATGCCCATAATTAAATACTAGCAAATGTTCCAACCCCAAAGTCATTCCTCTGTGTTGAGTACATGTGTTTGTATCAAGACAGTGTTATCTGTGTGAGTGGTGCTGTTATCGAAGTATACAACAGCGGTGATGCTGGCACACATCCTGTAAGACCAATGCGAACGGGACACCCCTGGTGACTTGACGTCAGGTTTTTCTGCGTGTTCAACCGGACTCCTGCAGGAACCAGGTGACTTATCATACAGTATGCATCGCAGGATCACGTCCCCGGGGCTGACGGGACCATATCAGGTCACTGAGTCCGATTATAATCCCTTCTGTTGTTCCCGGTAGAAAGATGCCCTCGCATGAAACCGTCGCACAACCTTTTGTCATGAAGAAAACCCTTCCCTGTTGACGTGTAGTGATGTTGGAGGTAGATTTTAATTTGCACTGTGTGGATGTGATCCAATCCTGTGGATAAAATAATGTCATGTGATGTGTGTGTGTGTTATTTGTTTACAGTTTTATTTTAAGATTTGTTTTAGTATTGTTTGCATTACTTCAGCGCTGTAGTTCACAATGTTTGGCACTGGGTGGTGTTTCATCCTGGAACTAATCTCATTTTGACTTGGCACCAGAGGAACCTATTGATAACCCTCTGGCTTTTGCAAATTATTTCTCTCTATTTGTACGAGAGAACACCAAAGACCAAATATTCCGTTTGTTAGTTTTAACTAGATTGTTTTTGTTGCCTTATTACTTTGATTGACGAATGGCCATGTTGAAGGGTTGTCAACAGATTGAATCCACAGATTATATGTTTCTATCTTGTTCCTGCAAGCACTGTAATTTTATGAATATACTGACCAGATTTATTAAGCACATCTATAAAGGAGTAGACCTTGTGTTCGTCCCAAGACCCAGGTTTTGTTGTTGTAATGGTTTGCCAGCATCTCTCCCTGGCTGTGATCCAGTTAATGTGCAAGGCACTTGGCCAGTTGAGCATGCCCTCCACGGAATTCTGTTTACAACCTTGTTTTAGAAAAATAGGGTTTGTAGTCCAGTGAGGGGTAGACGACTTTCTTTCAAAGCGCTGTCGCAAACCCCTTGGGGAGTAAATGCTAATGTGTTGCCTAACGTCTGGGCGATGCGATGGCCCAGAAAGTGTCTAATGTTGACATGAATTTTCAGTGTGGCTCAGAGGGCTGGGCACTTTTTAATGCATTTACAGTCGTAGCCCATTTTGTTGACTTTTCCTTTCTTACTTTTTCCTCCCAAAAAAAAAAGAAGAAAAAAAATACACTTTTACATATTTTGTCCCACTTGTTTCTAAATACATGATGGTAATGCAGGAATATACTTTAGTTGAAGCATAATGATTATGTAGAGGCCGTTGTGTGTGTATTTGTGAGAGTGTGTGTATGCGCGCGCGTGTGCACCTCATTCACACATTACCCCGTCCCTCAGGATTTTTATACATGCATGTCTTTCAGATTAAAAGTCATGCACGCCACCGAATCCCACAGCTATAGTAGTGGGCACACCCCCGCATTAATTACTCATTCCAAATATCCCTTATCATAAAACCAGTGTTTTAAAAAAAGAGAAGAAAATCCTGGTAGTTTTATACACTCACCTAAAGGATTATTAGGGACACCATACTAATACTGTGTTTGACCCCCTTTCGCCTTCAGAACTGCCTTAATTCTACGTGGCATTGATTCAACAAG
>JAODTR010000003.1:2002553-2021330 GCA_025399935.1 Amblyopsis rosae | reverse complement strand
TATCATAGATTATTTATCTATACATTTTAGAATCTATACATTATTTGTATTTCAGTTTGCATAGGCTATATATTTACTGTTCGACACAAAATAATTGTCTTTGATTACACCAAAATGGACATCCAATATATGGACTAAATCAATCATAAAGCAACGTCACTTATTGTCATTAGTGGTCCATGGATGTAGCACAACAGTCATTGCTGAAGTCAATCTAATTACCATAAACTCTGGTAATATATCAAAATATCAGACCAAAATGCCGACACCATTGTAATATGGATGGTAATTGAGGCATATTATTGACATCTAATGTCGCTCCAATGGAACAAGGTGCACGAGCTGTCAGAGGAATGATGAATAATTCCCATGTAAGCACAATATGCATTGACCGCTTATTGACTGCCTGAAGCCTGAGCGCTGAGTTGACCCGGAATTATGCAGATCCATACTCTTATGAATAAACCATCTCAAGGTAGTTAGGGCTTCCGTAGTTATAAAGGTTCATGGTTTAAAAGGATGCCAGAGCTATTTGAATGATGATGATGATAATAATAATAATAATAATAATAATAATAATAATAACACATTGCGGTTACCACTGATAAATGATACAAATTAATGTGTTGACTGTAAAATGAAAGGAACTTCTCTGCCGTACACCATAAACTTTGACTTCATTAATATCTCAACACCCGCACACATCAATATTATGTAAGCATTTTGGGGTACAGTACATATTGCCCATTATGCTTCCCTGAATTCATTATTTCCCTTTTATTAAAGTTAAATTAAGCTCTCATCTTAAAACATAAATGCATTTAATATCATTTAGACATACTGTATGTACATGACCCCTCCTGGTGATACTATAAAACTATTGTGTTTACAGAAGTTTCTTCTACCTTATAGCAATAATCTCCAATACGGAGTTATTAGTTGGTTTTCAGTATTAACAAGGTGGGTGGGAACAGCACAGAAAAGTATCAAATGTTATTTTGTGCTAAATGTTTTGATGCGCCATCGTAACATTCAAGGTACATTTAAGGTCAGTTCTGCCTGCATGCTAGTTGACGTTTGGTGCAAAACAACTGTCCACTCAAAGCCTTACCAATTCTCATGCAAAATCATCTAAGATATAGTAGGTAGCCTTTCTACTAGCTATCCCTGTCTGAGAGGCACCCCATACAAAATACATTAAATGCAACAATTCAGCTAAATGTTAAGGTAGTGAGCCTCCCTTCCTTCCAGCACATGCTACAGTACATCTGGATAGTGTCTCAACACATTACATGAGTGAATGGGCTTTTGACCCACATACTCTAATGGGATTTTTGGTGTCTAGGATGCAGTGTCAACTCAGACATCTACTGTATAATGTGATTAAAGTCAATCCAACCGATAAAAGAATACATATAGTATTACTGTCTCTTTCACCCTCATCGATATGAAACTCAGGTTGTTCTAGGGGTTTATTTATGTTTTATTCACGATCCATAGCGATGTAATAAAATGTGTTGCTAATGCTACTACATTTTGACTGTGGCCATACAATCACAATGCAACCAGCCATTCTCCTATATTCCCAGACTTGTCATAATATATATTTTGTTTAACATAAAGCCATTCCAGGATATTCCAGCACACCCAGAGAGAGCCGTGTTGTGCTGAAGGCAACCTGTCTGTCCCGCCCATAAGGACCATCTGTCATTAGTGCAGATCAATGCAGGTGATAGATGCGGAGTGGTAGCTGAGCTGACAGCACCGGGGCAAGATTCCAGGACAATGTGGTCTTGACCCGACAGCCAAAACACCTGATTTTGATGATGTACTGTATCTGAGTCAACGCTGGGCTAATATTAGACCGTCATAAAATCGATAAACCGGGTTTTGGAAGCTCATAAACTTAAATCATATTGATTCTGTGTTTTTATTAATAGCATTTTTTTAGGTCAAATGTTTTGATTAAAGGTACACTTCTTGATTGTGTAATAGCACCCCTACAACCCAAGGGTGCAAACCTAGGAATCCCCTATGAGGGAGGGTATAGAGAAATATAGAAAAAAAGAGTGTCATTATTGTTTCAAAACCAAAACAACGGCTTTTGTACAATCCTGGTTTGAACTACAACACCAGGCAGAATAACATCTGGTGATTGGCTGTCCCTTGGTAGTTGTTCTGCCTTTGTCATTGTGTCCAGTCACGATTATCAGCATTACACAGAAAAGCATACATAATATTAATAATAATAAGACATTAATATTATCACAATAGCATGGCATTAATATCAAATGTACACAATATTAGAAATTTCATAATTAATATAGCTCTTTTCCCATATTTATGGTCCGGCCTTTAGAAACATCATTGTGAGAATGACGTGTCTGCATGCAGTTAATGTAGAGCCAGGCAGTGCAATAGGCATGATGAGCGACATGCCATCCATGCCTCCACACATGTCAAAGCATGACATCAAAATAACCAGACCAGACCTGTTTGGATCCACTGGGTGAAATCAAGAGGACTGGACATGATTTGATGTAGCCCGTTTCACACTCTGCAGAGAGGGGGTCCAGCTGAATCCCCAGGGTTTTAGACAAGATCATTTAAGGATTTTCAATAGAAGACATTCTTAACAAATTTTAGACGAAGAAATTGAATTCTAGGGCTAAAAAACAAAACAAAACAGACCTAGAGGATCCCCTGCAGTGTTCATTCTGCATCTTTATTCCAAGCATGTCAGCTCTTAACCCTCTCATATGGATTCACTTGTGTGTTTTCTTCCAGTGGCGTTTGGCACTGCATCCTATGCTGACAGGAAAATCTATGGCATTGAATAACAAATTGACTATACCGTATTTTCTGAACTGTAAGTCATACCGGAGTATTGGTCCTAATGAGTTATTAAGAGGAAAATAACACATACGAGTCACTTTGGACTGTAAACCACATTCATCACTTTTTTGCTTTCAATTGTCACTAGTGTATTCACGACAGTGCCATCTCTTGGCCGTAAAATCCACATATAAATCGCACGACCACCCAGACAACAAATCCCCCCAGAAAATAATTTATTTTCAATCTTAGCTCTTAACTTTGAAATTAAAGCTAACATAATGCGGTCGATGACTTCAAAAACCACCTAGTTATAGAAAACATTTACTCATATGCGCTGGTAGTTTTCATAAAACAGGTGTATGTTAGGAAAAACAGGAAAAATGTATATAAGGACACATAAATAAACACTTCATATCACACCATCTATGTATTCTCCTTGAGATGTACACATACATACAACTGGACACGCACGTATGCACGCGCACACAGTTAGACACACTAACACACGCACACTTTTCCCTTTCTTACATACACGGGCAGTAGGGATTGCTTGGGAAAAACAGCACCTGCGCCTCTATTTGAAAACTATTTAGGGCTGCATCAAACTCTATCAGGCCAGGTCTGATTGCGGTCGCCTCTTCACAGTCCCCCAATCACTCAGTGAGTCAATTAGCCCCCCACCCCACCCATCTCATCCAAGACACACACACACACACACACACACACACACACACACACACGACAGACTCCCATTCCCTCTCTGTCAGCTGTGTGGAACGAGAATCCATCGGCGGCCTACAAGCGACACCTGAGGCCCCCTCCCTCCTTCCCGTTACCCGCTTCTAGCTAATAGCTGCGCTCCAAGGGCACCCGAGCCACAATGGCGTTCAATTCACCCCCATTGTACCCCTTTTACCAAGCCGCGCACCGGCAACTCAACAACTACTTAACTGGCGATAAGAGAGGAAGAGGATAGAGTGGAGGACAGGCACAGGAGGAGACGAGTGATTCGGCAACAGAGGGGGACCTCCTCTAACCTTTGCCAAGATCATTTGCTTTGTTTTGTGGAGGCACAAATGTCTGTGCCCCCCTCGCGCATGTGCCAACATCAGTCTTCAATGTGTCGTTGTCACTGCTAACGTGCGCGCATGTGTGCGCACGTGTGCGGGTTGTATATGCATTTTGGTGACTCTTTGGGTTAGCGGACAGCACACTCGTTCTCAATTGGTTATTTATTCAGGGCCTTTTGAAATAATCGAGTTGACACATCTGTCAGATGGCGAGAGGAGGAATGCTAAAAGGTCACCGGGCGAGGTACCAGCTGCTCGAGCAGCAAACCTTTCCTGCCTCCAAATAGCACTCGTCATTACACCAGCACAGATGGGACTCCTGCCTTTCATTTCTGTTTCGCTCGCACACAATTACAGCGACACACGGCAGCGCGCGGACTAAGCCTAGCGCGCGCGCCTGTGCGTACACACTAATGGTGTAAACATCCATCTATACAGACACTTGGGTTCACACCAGACACTGTTCGGGTTGGAGAGCACATCCACCGCGTTGAGACACGTAACACACACATACACACACACAATCTCCAGGTCTGACTTCCAAGTACAAGGTCAGCATCAGCTGTCTACAGGGAATGTATGCCCCTCATACCAAGGGCAAGACAAAAGGGACAGAACGCAGAGGACTACAACAGGAAGACGTGTTTTTCCACAGTCAGCATGCCGAGTCTCTCGTACAAGTGCTTGTGATTTTATCTCACAGCTTTTCAGCTGTACTGTTTCTTGTCTTGAGAAAAGGTCTAAGGGATGTTTAATTAATGTCCCAACCTTCTATTTGTCGATACACGATACAGCATATTGTCCTCTTGAACCTCTTGATATTTTGCAGTATCTCTGACTAGGGGTCCGTTTCCCAAAACCATAGTTCCAATGAACGTTTGTAGTCATAAAATTGTGTCGTTCAAACTACAGCTCTCGAGGTGTCGTTAGAAGCATAGTTTGTGGTGACTACGTCATAAACGGCAGAAGATACAGTCAAACAAGCTTATTAGAAAGGCATGTCTATCTAATCTTGCTGTAAGAAAACAGTAGACCTAATAGGTTTGAAAATGTAACATTGTTGTAAAAGTAGTCCTACTTTTAAATGTAATCTATTTCTCAATAGGCCTACATGACTGCATTGCACATGTAGCCTATGCCTACAGTATACTAGTTACAATCACGATCACAGACGTATCCACTTGAGCCACTGAAGCTGCTTTGAAGATGGTTGGCCATATAGTAGGTAGGCTACATATTTGAAGTATGAATAGTATAAATGTTTAGGCTACACAGAGCGTATTGCATTGAGTGCAATGTATTGCTTATAGTTAAAATTCCTTCTAGAATTACAAAATAAGCAAGATAGGAGTTCAAACATGCCAACAGCGGGGCTTTATTCTTATTATATTACATAAGAAAATGTATTTATTATAGATTAGATTATTTGTATTGTTTTATGTTACTGTTATTATCGTTTCTGATGTTAGACTATATGAATAGGACTACGCATATTTTAATTTGAATTATTGTTATGGTTGTTGTTAAAGCCTATTGTAGCTTATGAGCAGGTTGTATGAATAACCTAATCATTTTATAATTTCATAAAATCACAGCTGCCCTAGGCTATTGAATTCAGGCATAACATGACAAAGACAAATGTGTGTTTTTGCAAGTTTCCCGCTGTAAAAGTCAGCCACACTGAACACATCTGGAAACATTGTAGTTCGAACTACGGTGGTTGAAACCAACATAGTTAAAACCATTGTCGTACTAACAAAGTACCTCGTACCTCAGATGTTCGTTAGCTCAACGATGCATAGTACGATATGAGTTAAATACTAGCCTTTGTCGTTGTACAGGAAACGCACCCCAGGTTTTCTGCATACTGGAGGTGAAGAGGTGAAACTTTGTGGAAAGGTTTTGTTGGAATAGAATGTTTATTTATTTAAAACATGTTTAGATCCTATACACTATTTCCTTCCCGAAAGCAATGCAGCATTATTGCCACCTTAATTACCTTCCATAAAAAAACCAAACCAGTGTCTATATTTGTGATTTGCATAGACACCAGTGAGTTAGCATTTGTTCTTCTCTAGCTGTGCTTTTCTGAGACAACAACAAATCCCATTGATAATTTTAAAATTATGCGCACTCTCAAGTTTGAGAGCGGGTTATTTTTGCTTCACTGCACAAAAGGCTGAATTGCTATGAAATGCTTAATTGTTCCATGGTAAATCCTATAGCCTATTTATGTGTTGTCTTTGCCAGGCTAGCCATTGTTCTAGCTAATGAGGTTGAAGGAACCCAAGGCTATGCTGGAGAAAGAAAGAAATCGTGTGGCACAATGCAAAGCTTGCTCTATGCAAATATGCAGAAATATGGAGTTAGCACTGTTTTCCTGGTTCTACAATTAATCTGTATCATTACACTGTGTGTTGCACTCAAACAAAGAGCAGCAGAGGCACATTAAGGATATGTCTTAATTGCTACACTAGGCCATACATTATGAGACTAAGACACATTATGTGTTGTATTGTGAGAACTCTATGTGCATTTCTCATGCCAGCTAATGACCATGAACACAATTCGACGAATAGTGTTCCGCCGAGAAGTGGCTTACACTACGCTTTCTATATTTGTTTCATTCTGAGGGATTCATTAAAATTGTAACAAATATATTTACAGTATATAATACAGCGCATGATCCCTAAAACAGAATTGCACCATAGGTATAGTTTTTTCTGAAGTGGACTTACTTTTTGAACTCTGCAGTAATTAAAGTTTTTATTTTGCTTACGGAGTTCTTGCCATACGCACCAACTTGGTTTGACCCACAAACGCGTTATCTGCCCCATAGATAACAGGCGCCATTGCATATTTTATCAGTGACATTTCTGGTCTTATACACGGGAAATGGAAATACCGTGGATGTGGTGCATTCCACCACACATCACTTTGTACAGTGTATTGCAAGGTGTGTTTTATTTTGTCGCCGGCCATACAACTTTAACGAGTGTTACTGCTGTGCAAAATATCACGTGCCAATAAAACATTTATGGACCATATATATTCATAGCATATCAAGGGCATGAATAAAGAAGACACCACATCATTGCCATTTGGCCAACACTGAAAAATCTAAAGCGTATGATTGAATATGAGGCATTACAATGCGAATTCACAAGCCTTTAAAACTGCCCCCGCACCCGTCAATAAAAGGGTCACTTTGAGATCCGCCGCTATATCTCCCCAAATAACATTACACAAAGCGGGATAGCTTGCCGTCAACACGTTTCAAAGGTCAGCATCCACAATAGAAGCTGCGCTTGTGTCATCGCCACCGCGAAACACTGGCTTCCTGTCAGACCATTCTCATTATGCTCATGTCTCACCCTCCTATCTGACCCATTCACATAGCTACCAGAAGAAGCCATGATGAGGGACGTGAGGATGACTCCAAGCGTCTGTCTGTCTGGACAAACAAGGCTTCAGCGTCATGTCAACAACATCAAGGTGTGTGTGTGTGTGTGTGTGTGTGTGTGCATTTAGAGATTTAAATACTGTACTGTATGTGTACAGACATAATTCAAATTGGATTTGACAAGACGGGGTACTGGTATATGTGTGTGTGTGTGTGTGTGTGTGTGTGTGCCCTAGCTTTACAGTACTAAATGGGAAATTGCCACAATTAATAAACATTAAACTTGCCGTCATTGTTAAACACTCTTATCTAATGTTTGAATGTGTACGTGTACATTACATTAATGTGATGAATACCCCCACTAGGTTATTCCTCCCACTTTCCTTCAATGTCAGATTTAGGGCCCTAACCCCTTTGTTCCAACCTCTATATTTTATGACTCCAGCGCACCAGAGCATATTTCCAGCTGTGGCAATGTTTCAGCTGGTACGGGGGTGGCAGGAGAACATGATGGACAGGCATCTGGTCACACAGAGGACAGACTCCACTGACAGGACAGCATTAATGGAATTAACAGAGCAGATAGCAGGATTTGTGTGCGTGTGTGTGTGTGTGTGTGTGTGGCTTTTAAGGCTACTGTTAGAGACAAGGTTAGTCTCAGCCTCTTCCGTTCTTTAACACTACGTCACATAAGCAACTCTGTCTGATACATATGCCCTTGTAAACTCACTGGACTCTTGAACTTTCAGGAAGTCATACTGTCGATTTCCATTGGCTGTATGTCTCCGTATATCTCCGTAATTTCCGGTGCAACGATAGCGCAGTGCTTTATTTATTAATTTCAAATTAAACATTTATTTTAATCAGTAACTGTAGATTTGTACAAATTGTATAGATTTACAAGACCTGTAAACAGCCAGAGTCATGTTGTTTAGTTTTCCTCATTGAAAGTTTAACGTTTGACTTGGTCATTAAGTTACGGAGTCGGTCGTCCTGCATGTCAATCAAAATACCTCGCTTGTCAAGTAGGTGGGTACTGACACAGCACTGTGTCCCAGATAAATGAAGAATTATAGTGCTGCTGTTGCTGTTGGAGGTGAACAGTCAACACTGCTCTAGTCCAAAGTCAATTTCGAGAGCAGGCTCAAGTTAAAGGCAGGGTTAGTCATGTTCAACAACGCTTGCTAACAATATCCCTCTGCATGTCCGCTGCCCTCCGCGGCGCCAGTCCATATATTGAAAAACCCATTGTGAAGCAAAACGTAGTACTACGGTTTTGTTGATGTGAGCGGTGTTCACAACTTATTATGTTTCTATTTACGCCACCAGGGCTGTGTAAAAGTATCAGATTTTTTTTTAAACACGCACAGAGAACAGTAAGCTAGTGAAATGCGAGGGCATATTTGACGATTTTACAAAATGTGTATTATCTTACAAATAGCTTGCAATAGCAGATTGTACCTTTAAGCCTAATTGTTGAATGTTCAGGAAATCTGATTACAAATGAGCATGAGTTTATATAAATAATAAAACAATTATGAAAAAGTATTTAATAGATTTAAATTTTTTATGAAAACAATACAGCTACTTTGTAACAAGTAACTTAATTTCAACACACTTACACCACAAAACATAACAAACACATTAAAACACACATTAGTTGATATGTCAATTCTTTGAGATAGTTTCCAGGTAATCAGTGAGTAATTGAGGTTGAGCTGCAAGTAACTATCCTTATACAGGTCTCAAGTAGGTCTAAGTAAAACAAACTCCCCTCTATTTCACATCAAACAGATAACGGGCGTGAGAAAGTTTCAAGCTTTCATATTCAGGGATTTCCTGAAGGTCGTAGGTCAAAATGTAACAAATGGGTTAACGTAAAAGCATCTGGAAAAACCTTCACGATACAAAGCCATTGTATGACTGTGGATCACGGTCAAGCAATTCATAGCCATGAACTTCTCCTAATGCTTCGGGGGATTAAAAGTGACTGGCGTTGTGTATCTGCTCTCAAGACCAGCCAGGACTTAGGGAAGTTACACCCAGCAATCCTTGGCTCGTGGCCTGATGTGTTATGACAGTGATGAAGAAGACGATGTCTCCAGTCACAATGCTGATGGGAGCAGTTTAAAGTTTATATGCTGCAGTCTTTAGGCTGTCACCGCTTGGCCCGCACGGGGCTCACTCATCATTCAGACACTTTCTTATCCGCTCTTTCTCTCTTTTGCCAGAGCTTCCCCATCAGAGAGAGCCCGTGTGCAAACACTCTCTGTCCTTACAGTAATGCCCACACATCAGTATCTCTCAGTCCTTTACCCCTCTTCTCTAGCCAACCGCCTCTACTCTTCTCGACGTTGGCAATAATCCACTATAATCATGGCTGACAGCTCTGACAGTGGCTAACCTCTTGTCCTGGTGGCAGGGGGTTTCTCTTTGTGCTGCGATACCAGTAGCACTGGACAGAGCTCTCTCTCTCTCTCTCTCTCTCTCTCTCTCTCTCTCCTACATCACCTATCATGTTATAAAAAGTATACTCTAGCATTCATCTTCTCCTCGCCGTCCCTTTTAACATTGAAAGTACGTCTTGATCTCTAGCAGTCTGTATTTTTTCTTTGTTGGGGAGTTCCAGAAGGTGTGGGATTATAAAGTATCTTTGTTTAGGGTCAATACTGATTATGATTGACTATTCTCTGTATGTTTTCTGTATCTCTCTCTCTCTCTCTCTCTCTCTCTCTCTGTCACTCGGCCCTAATGTCTCTGTGAGTGAGGAGGTCTGGGACCCTGCCCTGTCGCATCTCCTTAATCACAGCGAGCGCTCGCTGGCGGTGTTCCATCATTCCCTGTGTCCGTCCGCGGCAACACAACGGCACGTGCACACGTGAAGCAAAACGCACACTTGTCCCCGCGGGGAGGGGGGTGGGGGCTTGACTGATAGCTGCGACTACGTACAATGTCATTAATCTCCGGAGAACAAGACAAGGAACGACAAATGGGAAAGAAAGCGAGCAGAGGGAGAAGGTGAGAGGAAGGGGGGTCTCCTCCGAGGTGTGCTCCTCCAACCACACCCACCTCCTTTGAATTGTGGCTACGCTCTATTCTTTTATAGAAACCCATAAAAGGAACCGATAAACATCGCTTCATTAATGTTCATATGGAGTGAGATAATGAGCCAGCGCATTTCTAGTCAACAGTGGCACAAGAAGGCCTTCACAAATGTCCGAACATACAGACAGCGTGTCAATGAAATGATGGCTTTGAGTGCATGGAAGAGAGCTGCGGCTGAAAGCTGCTGGACGTACAGTATCATGGAAGCCCAACCGTGTTCGATCTGGGGGCTTTAGCAATCAATACAAGTTTAACTTTCCACTTAGCACCACTACGGACCAGATTGCGCTGAGCATTCATTAATCATTATTAGCATGGGATGTACAGTGTTGCTACAGTGCACAGTGAAGGACGACGCTATTGCTGTGTAGGTTGAATCACTGGGGGTCCCACGCAGTTCGGAGCATCTGTAAAACACCGATAAAACATTCGAACACTTTCGGCAAATATCTGCTGGGTGTTCGGCTAAACTCAAGTCGCTTTGCTAACTCGTGTTTTTCTCAACAATTAAATAGTAAAAATTTTTTAAATATTGTTGTCCGCCCAACTTAATTCTCCTTGGAAGAAGAAACCACCGGAATGTCCCTCCAACCGCGGCGCTATGACGTCTTTGAGCCGTCTGGCATTCCTCTCTACAGCCTTGTGTTGTGGACCTGCAGCGGCCTGAGCGGAGCGTTCAGGGGTCGGGGGGGCTGTCATGGAAGAGGCTGAGACAGAGGGACGAGGAACGGGGAAGGAGTCCAGGGGACGATGGGGCGAAGGGGGGTAGCCATATGGCAGCTGACAGGGACAGAGGGGGCAATGCTGACAGGGCCCAGGGAGCAGAAATGGCAGGAGGGGAGAGGAAATCACACTGGAAGGACAACATGCTTCCCTTCTGCCAAGGAGGACGGCAGGGGCGACCTGTGTGTATGTGTGTGTGTGTGCGTGTGTGTGTGTCGGTGACTGACAACACTACAGATTGAATCCAACATGGACGCCTGTGTCCTGACATCAGCGATGCCACAAGTCTGGATAGAGCCTGGAGTGTATCTGTGTGGAATTGTGTGTGTGTGTGTGTGTGTGTGTGTGTGTGCGTGCATGCGTGTGTGTGTGAGTGCGTGTGTGAGGGACACAAACAGACACACACATAGAGAGTGAAAGAGGATACATCTGCGCCTATTTGTGCGTTACGTGAGTGTGCCTGCCTGCCTGTGTGTGTGTGTGTGTGTGGCCCAGTGTGGGTGTCAGCCAGCCAGCCACCCTGGGTCTCTGTGTGCCTGAGGAGCCTCTCTACCAGCTGGGGGAGCCAGGTGCTGGGATGCCCCCTCGCGGCCCCCAGCCTCCCCATTAGCGCTGCCCTCAAGGCCCACTCAGTCAACTGCCACTTGCTACCAGATCAATATTAGCTCGCACCAAGGACAACACACCATTCCTGCACACAGAGGTCAGCCAACCCGTTGTTAGGCAACGCTAGGCGCACATTGGTGGGGATGTACTTCTGTCACTGTCTGAGTGTTTTGGAATGTTCTATCCATGCTAATGAACACTATAAAACTGTGCTCTCGTAAGATGTTCCACCACAAACAATGGCACTTTTGGACGAGGCAATTGTGAAATAAATTTTTTATATTCTGTTTATGTAAATCTTGAAGCTTCAACCCCAGACTCACTGCACATTTTTTAAATAAAAAACAAAAAATATATGTAAAGAGCTGACAAGGAGACACATAAGATACATAAAGTGCAAAGATTATAATTATCAAATTCTAAATTTAAATTTAGTAAATATTAACACCACCATTGATGGGTCTTATCATGGTCAGTTCTATTATTTAGTGTACAGCACAAACAAAAGTAGAGTCACTCTTTAATTGTTTATAAAAAGGAGTTTGGGCACAGAGAAAAAAGTTTGTAAAGACAATTCCAGCAAGAGACAAGTCAAACACGCAAACCAAACTCAATGGCATCATCATTTTTTTGCACACCGTTGAACAGCTATGGTAATATCGAGCTTGTTTTCCTTCCTGCTTAAGTAGTGGCACAAAAGTGATAAGTAGCTAATTGCCTCTAATTAGAGTTGCCCCCAAAAAACATATCAGCAATAATCAACAACATTCCATAATGTTTTCGAACATCTGCGCAGCGCAGAGCACTTCACGTGCGCACGTCGAACGAGGGCATGCTTTTAACGTGGCGTCAAACTCTTAATAGCCACTTTGTACCTTTTCACGTACGGGTTCACTTTAGAGCCGCCTAATTCAAAACAGGGATTCTCAATTATGCAACGTGCCATTTACATATGCTAATTAGGATCATATTAATTATCTTGAAATTGGGTAATTAGCCAGTCTCAATTAAGGCATTGTTCATTACACTAAATGCACAGGAAAGGCGTTTGAAGTTTTTATCCTCACGTCATGCCATTATGTGTGTGTTGGTGTGTGTGTGTGTGTGTGCGTGCGCGTGTGAGCTAAGACTGGGCTGCCTGCCACATCCGAATCAAGCCTCGGTGGTGTATTTAATAATTCAAGCATCCCAGCTCATACGAGGGATGCACCCACAGCTTTCATCGTTACCAAGCATATGGTTTGGTAATGAGCCTGCTTGCTTGTAAAATAGTAATGCCAGTTCAGAGCAGACTAGAGGAGACAACAGACGTGCCTTTTTAGCCACGCACGCTAGCTCCTAGCGGCTGTGGGAAATGCTTTATACAAGCTTGTTTGGGTTGTCTAAGTCACAGAGGCTCCATAGTACTAGTAGAAAAAAGCCAGTTTGCGCTGCTAGCCGTCAGAGAAAGCTAGACAAAAGACATAGGAAAAGGCATAATGATAGCAACAGAAGCTTTCAAATGGATCCACGTCCACCCAAAACCCACAATTTACCTCACGGTAGAGCGACTTTCTAAACACTGACCGAAAATGACTCGCAGCTGTAGGTAGTAGACGGCGCCATTGAAAACATGCTATCACGCTGTTTGATAATGGTCAGAAAGCATATTTGTTTCCTAACAGTCGCAGGTTTTGGTTCATGGCGTTAGCTGACAGGTTTGTAAAAACAAACCCATAATACCAAAGCATGAACAATTGATGTTTTAAAATGGTGGGGTGCCGGACTAGTATAATTAGCCTACTGAAATCATATATTTTTTAATTATTTCCAGGTGGGTATTTTGAAAATATGGTCCTGTATTTGTACATTTATTATTAGGAAAAACCTCTAGAGATGAACCATCTCATTTTCAAGAGGGTCCTAAACATACACAAAATGACAATACAAAGTGAAACAACAGTTACATTCACTTAATTGATTCACTTAAGTTATCAGAACATATTCAGCAGAAATACATGCATATACACAAATATTATCCACATACAGTAGTTACAATCAAGCATACATTATATTATAATGTACTGTATTGTATGATCTTCACATTGTCAGTAATTTAACAAATGTATAATTAGAAGCACAAGCAGGTTGTTTGGAGGTAAGAAAAAAGAGATGCCTTAAAGAGATGAAAAGAGGTAACGGATCTGAGTGTACTGGGCAAATTGTTCCAATCAGAAAGGGCTTTAAATTTAAATGCATGTCGTCCAATTTCACTTGAAATTCTAGGAACAATGAAAAGAGGATATTCAGTATTTCGTAGACTATATAATGACCTATGTAGGTTTATAAATTGCTGAATAAAGTTTTGAAGTTACACTTCTACTCACGTGAAAATGTCAAAGGATCTACATGGCTGATACCTTGCTTGTGTTGTGACAAACATTGTCCTTTTGTCTTTTTCTTTTGTTTTCTTTTTGTGGTGAAAAATAACAGCAGCCTACTGCCTGCAACTGGAGGGTTGGACCGCTCACTTCCTGTTGGAGAGCCTCAGGCAATGCTCCAGCTCAGGTGTGTGAGTGTGTGTGCACTTGGGTCCATACACTGCAGGGAGATATTGTTCTTTGTGGCTGTGGAAAGATGAACACAACCATGTGGATCATATTATATGAGCGCTGTTTTATGATATTGTGTGTGTGTCTGTCTGTGTGTGTGTCTGTCTGTTGGAGGATGGGTGTTTTTGTTTATTAATCCCCAATAATGCCGACTGTTGTGAAATATGTATCTCAAAACTTCTACCTTACCCAAACAATACTACATGTATCTACCAGTTTATACCCTATACCCAAACAATATACTACATGTATCTACCAGTTTATACCCTATATCCAAACAATACTACATGTATCTTCCAGTTTATACCCTATACCCAAACAATATACTACATGTATCTTCCAGTTTATACCCTATACCCAAACAATATACTACATGTCTACCAGTTTATACCCTATACCAAAACAATATACTACATGTATCTACCAGTTTATACCCTATACCCAAACAATATACTACATGTATCTACAAGTTAAAACCCTATACCCAAACAATACTACATGCATCTACCAGTTTATACCATATACCCAAACAATACTACATGTATCTACCAGTTTATACCCTATACCCAAACAATATACTACATGTATCTACCAACTTTTACGCTACCCAAACAAAGCAATGCAAGTCCACTAGCCATAATTCTGAGAGGCCCACCTGTGAGAAATGGCGTCAGCCGTGACAAGGAGGAGATAAATCACTCCTAGGCGTAACATGGGCCGAGCACGGCTCGTTGAGAGAGTGTGTGTGTGTAGCCTGCAGTCGTAACACTGCAGCCACCGTGATGTATTGTCTGGAGAAGCCATAAGATATATTCACCATTTTACTCCTCTCTCACTGACAGTGAAACACAACCTTGCCCCTGTGACATTTGTTTCCCTGCTGCTGCAAAAGTCAATGGGCTTCACAGCTGTAGGACTTATGAGGACACATGCATTGCTGGCTGGCTGGCTGGCTGGCTTCCAGGGTCTGACACTGGCATGGATTCATACACCTAAATATATAACTGGGATTAGTTACTCAATATTTTTAAAGCACAAATGCATATTATTTACATACATGTGCATTCTAGCTTGTCTGCATGACCATAATGTGTTACCATGATGCAGCCATCTGTCACATTTAGAATGAGACGTCTTATTCAATGAATGATGAACGAGTGACGGCAATTTAAATATAATACACTTTACGTCAATAAACTAGAAAAATCACTCATAATATCTATTTCTATCTATCTGGATTAGCTCAAGAACAAGTTCACAGCAGGCAGCCCAGTGGTAGATTGAATACTGAATTGATGTGATTCCAAAGCTCCTTATGGCAGGTTGCCCATGGTTGTCTTTCTCCCTTCCACTAGGGGGAGCTGTGGTATACCAATAGAGGGCTTTCTCACCTGGCAAACATAAAGATAGCCTAGTAGGCCCTCATAGAATGAAATAATGGTGAACAAGGCTATATTATTCAGAGAGATTACATTTTATTAAACCTTTAATCATTTATGTTGAACTAAAGGAACATTTCAGGCTAATAAAATGTAGCCGTAGATGTGTTGGAATACTCTTTTATTGCGTGCCTTCTCTGTAGCCTATAGTCCTTCCAGTGATAGACCGATGTTTACCCGATGGTCTTAACAATAGAAGAGGGAAAAAAAGATGGAGGTAGAAAACTCCAAGGTAACATTTGTCAGCGGCAGTCTGTCGCTCGCCTGATTGACTTCATAGAGAGTCGCGGCGAGACTCCACTGGGGCGACGCTTGAGTGCCTCTGATCTTCATTTTCCACCACCCCTGTTATTTCTCCCTTTCTTCTGTTCTCCTTCTCCCTTATTCTCTGTCTGCCTCACCCCTCTCGTTTCATTGGACTCAGATCTCTCCATTGCTCTAACCTTTCATTATGACAAGACAAAGCTTTAATCTCTCACGAACCATTTCCCCCTGTGACAGGTGGAGTGTGCAGTGATGGCCATGACACACACACACACACACACACACACACACACTAAAATACAGTACATCTAGTCTCTCACCCACACACACACAGTTAAATACATGTAGTCTCACACGCTCACGCAAACATGCAGGAGATGCCGTTATTTTCAAGATTGCTTCATGACGAAATGATAAAAGGGGAGAGAGAGTGGAAGAGAAAAGAGAGGTTGTTGTGAGATTTATTTTGCAATTCAGAAAATGTGTTCTTTTAAAGCACTTCAATAAAACAAGCATTTTGATGCAACGCAGCATGAATACCTCACCCTCCAACACACCACCATTGGAAGAGAGACAATCTATGCGGAGACATTCTAAGCAATGCACTGGTTTCTCAGATTGAGAGACATTAGCATTTTATTATTTTAATTCCGAAAGAAACATTGAAGGCCCTTTAAAGTGAATTCAAACTTCAAGAATTCAAGCTTTGTTACTTCAGCATTAACGACAGGGTCAGTATTTTTTTAGAACGCTTGCTAAATTCGATCTGAAATCAAACAAAATTATATTTTTTCAACACGCACAGGGAACGGTAAGATAGAAAAATGCAACGAGTAATTTGGTGAATTTTACTAAATGTGTGTTAGCTTGCAGTGGCTGACTTTACCTTCTTAAGGTCTTAAGATAATGTTTTGCAAAAACAAAAATAATTTCCAATTTACCAGAATTTGTGTTTCCATCCAACACTAAGCTCCGTTTCTTCTCAAACACATCAGAAGCAGTTTATAAAAAAACTATTAAAGTCATTAGCAGATAAATAAAACTGTGAGTTACCATAGTACCTACAGTGAACAAGGGGTGGTGAATATTGAGGTACAGTAAGCAAGCTAGTAGAGGATTAACAGAAGGTAATTCCCGCTTTAAACTAATTAGGTTCAGTGTGCTTCACAGGTAGCTCACAAGCACGTAATTGTCTGATCCAACAGTCCCAACAATAAGCGGTCACTCAAACAGTGTGTATTCTTGTCACTATAGCCACCCCTTACCTTATTTTGCATAGCAGCCCAAGAGCCACACTTCATAGCGACTTCATAATCACACCCCCTGCCAAGGTGACAGCCTGATTGGATATCTGAGGGAGGCACCCGCATACATTTACATACTAATTGCCCCCCAACCTCACCCCAGCACATACAAATGCACACACACACACATTTACGCTCTCTTTTGTCTCCTTGCTTAAATTAACGTCACGGTCGCGCGGCATGCAGTGATTGGACTCAACTATGTAACCAAACTGACAAATCGCCATCCCCCCGTGACTTCATTCTTGCTTCAAAGTAGTTTTTGATGTAAACAGACTAGGTAAGGAGGGCGTGATTAGTATGTAACCTTAAGAGATATATTTGAGGAGCATGGTTATAAAAATAAAAATAATAAATAAATAAAACACACGTCTAGACAATTCAGAAACGGGAGAACGGGTTTAATTATCGTTGCTTGTACCGAGGCGTCTTTCATTATGGTGTGTGTGTGAGAGAAGGATATATATATAGACATACAGAGAGAGCGAGACTTGGCATTTGTGCTCAACCAAGCGCTGGTGGAAGAGAGAATACATCAAGTAGGCAGAGCAAGACACCCCCGGGATCTAACACTTGGGCAACATCTGCTAGAGAAATCTTTTTCAAGTTTTAAATAATTTATCTCACTTCATTGAAAGGATTCATTCAGAGGACTCACTCACCACGTCGTTCAGTGACATTTCCAAAACGTCATGAGTCACTCGCAGTCGACATGCTTCTTCATTCACTGAACAAGAACATTCTTCCTCGATGTTCATGTCTTAATTCGGTCGGAGTTACTTAAGTGGATCAGTCAGTTCTCTGAACCGTTGACATAACTCACAGCCCACCTCCAAAAGGAGATTGTGAGGACTTGAAGGCTGAAAGGTGTTATAAGCAGAGTCAAATGCTCTGTGAGAATATTTGCTGTGGTTAAAAGCCCCTGCCTCGATTTAGATTTAGGCAAATCTGGCTCAAACAGGGCCTATTTGGCCCAGCAAATCTATCTTGCCTGTCAATCACATGAATGCGTGCACAGAACTGCACAGTATTGTCAACGGCGCTTTACAATGGCACCACAATGGACTCAAATCAGGGGGGCAGGGTCTGACTCTAGGCCTGAAGCAGCCTAACAATGCCAATAAAGCCAGTTTGGATGATTATTTGTCATGATGTAATATCCATGCGACATATGCACGTGCTAAAAATCACACTAGCTAGCTCTCAAATTCCTCATCCAGTAGCTTTAATGCAGTCAAAAGTGACTAAAGAATCAGTCCACGGTGTTGAACAAATTATTCTATTGCTCTTTCTGTCTGACTCATTTATCTGCCTCATTCATAATGCAGTGAAAGAAGTGCCCCCCCCTAAACCTTATATTTATGTAAACGTGTGAACACATACGGTGCACGTCTGTGCACACCTGGTGACATGTGCGCCCAGGGGGGGGGGGGG
>JAODTR010000003.1:1980787-2001922 GCA_025399935.1 Amblyopsis rosae | reverse complement strand
CCCCCCCCCCCCCCCCCCCCCCCCCAACCGATCCCACCCACCATCCCTTTTATTTGCCTTTGAGCTTCACTTCAGCATTTTGCACAAACTGACAAATCAGTTAAAGATCTCATCACAGTAATACACACGCTGTGGGCATTGTATGGATGCAGGTTTAGCCATTGCGTTAAATCTCCTTTCATGCAATATTCCACACTTTCCTCACACCTAAATATGACCCTTCATAAGGCAAGAATGTGTAGTCTTGACAAGAACTCTTAAAGGGACATCGTATATTTATTGGATAGAACGCAGTGCAGTGCGGTTGAAGTTCATGTTCTGCTGCGTTCTGTGGAAGTAGTTCAACTTAAATTAGGGATTCCATGAACATTGATATAAATAAGTTTTTTTAATTAACACTGCTTCAAATAGAAGGTTTTTACTATCCTCTCTTTTACAATTACATTACATTAATTAAATCATGAGTATGTGCTGGGTTTCTTGTGTATGTGTGATATATATTTTTTGTTTTCCAGGTGTGACCTTTTTTTTTTTCTTCTTCTTCTTCAAAGGAGCTAAATGGGCTGGGCTAATTTTGAACATGTCAATTAGCCAGACTTGTACTTTAAACATCCCAGGTGCCTCTTTAACTT
Organism: Amblyopsis rosae; assembly: GCA_025399935.1. Lineage (NCBI taxonomy): Eukaryota > Metazoa > Chordata > Actinopteri > Percopsiformes > Amblyopsidae > Amblyopsis > Amblyopsis rosae. The sequence goes on along the minus strand of JAODTR010000003.1, from coordinate 2,001,290 downwards.
AAGCAATGCAGACTCCAGCATAGATTACACTGTAGGTGGACAGTAGTAGCACGTACCAACGGTACCATGTCAGGCTATAAATTATCCACCCCCATCACAGATTGACTGCATGACTAAGCCGCCTTTTTTGAAGAGCTCAACAGAGGAGTGACTTTAATTGGGGGTCTCTGTGTGAAGCAGTTTGCTTGCCAGACCAGGCAATAGATATGTAGTGCTCACACAGCCCCCGGATGTTTCTCTGCAGCTCTCCGAGCCTCCTCCCGTCTAGGTGGGAGCTAGCCAAACGGGCCTGAGTGCTTGTTAAACATATGTTTGGGGCAGAGAGAGGAGGCTTCAAGACAGGCGTTGGGGCTACAGAGGAGCCTCAGAGGTGCCTTTGTATTTCATAGATTTTTTATTATTATTTTTTTTTTATTTAATCAAATGTGCATGCTGGTTATCGTGTGTGTGTGTATGTGCTGGGTATCTTGTGTGTCTGAGTGTGTGTGTGTAGGTATGTGCTGGGTATCTTGTGTGTAGGTGTGTGTGTGTGTGTGTGTGCTGGGTATGTGCTGGGTATCTTGTGTGTAGGTGTGTGTGATGGTTATCTTGTGTATGAGTGTGTGTGTGCTGGTTATTCTGCGTCGTAGAGTGATGGGGGCGGGGGGTTGTCTGTGTGCTTTTGCAGTTGTGCTGATTCGAACTAGCTGTTCTCTTTCCTGTGTGTGTGTGTGAACGCACGCATCAATCCATTCCATGTGTGCGCTTGCGTATATTTAAACACTTGGCATGCGTGCGTACGTGCACGCATGTGTTCAGCTCTGCACACATTGCCAAATATAATTAGGACTTCCCAGGGCCACTTCCCACTGTCTGGGCTGACTCTCTCAGCAGGGGTAGATTGGGAGAAAATGAGGGCTTATTCACTGGACTATAAAAAGAGCTGTAAACAATCCCACATTGAAACTGCTGGGAGAGAGAGAGAGAGCAAGGAGATGGCAGTTAGGAGGGGAGACACCCGCCTGTGTTGGCTGCTTGACTGGTTGGCCAACCGGCGGCTTGGCTCCCCGGCTGGCCACTTGACTGGCGGAGCCGTTTGGTCAGCCGGTTTTGTGGCTTTGGCACAAGCCGAGCGCTTCCCCTCTCTGCCAGGCCTCAGGGTACGACACCAGGAGCGTTTCTAGAGAAGAGGGAGAGTGTGTTTATGTTTGTACCAACGTGACACTCCTGCGCCATTCAACATATAATCCTCTCACTAACACTCACACAGACACGCACGCACGCGCATTCACATTCACACACAATAATCCCCCTTTTCTGCAGGCGCTTTGACAAAATGGAGCCCGTATCCTCTTGACGACACCGCCTAACCCACCCTGCCCAAGAGACGTGGTTCTCTTCCAAGTGGACTCAAAGGAGACACTTAACTTCCCAGTGTTGCTGCTGAATGTGTCATTGGATGGGGTATTATGTGAGCAGAGAGGATTGACTGGCGCGCTCTGTACGGCTGCCACACAAAGACGCTGCTGGCTGCGTATTGTTGCGTTGCAGCGAGGACTCTTAGCTGTATAGACGCAAGCCGCTTTTACACCTGTGTTTGTTTTGGGTTTTCGAATGCATATGCAGGTGTTATTTGGCCCTCATTGAATGGAGTTTAAGAACAGACACCCAAACGGGATTTATCATGTATTAATTTAACCTTGTACTACGTGATGAATATGTAGATACAAAGGGAACTATTTACATGGTATTGAAATAAATAAATAAATATATATATATATATATATCTTTCAATACCATGTAAAAAGTTCCCTAAAAGAAAAAAATATATAATTTGTTTAAAAAAAAAAAAGTGTTGTACAGGCCAATATTCAAGCACTCATAATCCAACAAGCATGCTTATTATTGGAAGGTCACCATTGATGTATTACTTATTACATTGTTGTATTAAGATAACATGTTTGGGTCATTGTTCTCTGTGCTCTTATCTCTCTCACAGCAAATGAAAGCCTGGCACAAGGTGTTCTTTTCTAATGCAAACCACCCACCCTGAGCACAGAGTCAACCGTGACGCTCTAAAGGTTCACAGAGAAATAATTTGCACACAAATAATGGCCAAACAAATGAATCTGAAAGGACGTGCCAGGCGTTTGATACTGGCTTGTGTTGAATGGCGACCAGCAGGTTAACAAATGGCAAAGGCACAGCTCAGGTGTAAGCTCTTCCCTGTCATCGACGTGCCTTGCCAGTTAATTTATGCATTTCATTATGTTGCTTACGACCGTGACGATTCTGCTGTCATTTCATATTCTCCAAATCTTTTAATCCGTCACTGCACAGTCAACAGTTTTACATTGCTTTGTGTTATTTCACATCACATACCTCAGTTTGTGTATGTTATTTCCCTTGTGGTCGAAACCTGCATTGCAGAAGCACGCGCGCCGTTTCCACTTACCGAATGCACCGTACTCTTTTGTTGTGAAACACTGAGCATCTGTCCGTCCTGTTGAGTGAATCGCTCTCCTCTCTAAACTCCACCGCCGCCACCTGTGTTTTCAAAACATACTTGAGCTGCGAATGTGGGGGCACTATAGTGCAATCGAGGATTGTACCTTTAACAAGGCACTGTACCTTGTTAATGCATCCTTAACTGCTGTGTGGCCGCTCCTTTTCAGAGGCCTGACATTTGTTTTTGAAGATCGTCATGATCCTCGCTGCACATCATACAGCTCACGACCTCATCCTCTCATCCAGCTAAAGTCAATATGCGTCATTATGGAGGGGCTTTTGGAAACCAGCTACTTACATGTAACACTTACGGAGAAGGCATTTACCAAGTGTCGCTGTCCTGAGATACATATTGATTGTGCTGGAATAGTCTTGTTGTCTAAAGGTGGGGCAATGTCATGTGGTCTCTGTAGATCAGTCAGTTGTAAACACTGTTTTCTATAGACGATGTGGTAGGTTGTGCTTTTCTGTGTTCCCGTGTGTGTGTATAGGCATACATGCAGCCTCTCAGTAAGAGTCTCATTAATACAACCTGTGTTTTGTTTCCCTCTTCTGTTCAGCGCCAGGGACATAACTCTGCTACGCACACCTCTGTCTATAAGCGGATGGGGTGTAGGGCGGGGGATGTAATTTAACGTTGCTCCGCTCGTGCATGAAAGGCAGATGTGTTTGTACTGTAAACAACAAAGAAGTGGAGGAGAGTGGCTGGTGCAGAGCTGAGAGAGGCCCCCCTCTCTCTCGGGGCTGCCGTGTTGAGGAGAAATAGCATGTACTCCAGACAAGACATTACAGTAACCCCTCATCCATTTAATGCAGTTTATTTTTGACGAGGAAATGGGATTACTCTTGCATTTGTGTCTTAAGAAACCAATCTTTCTATTTATCTCTTACGGTACCAACCAACTGAGCTATAAACATACAGTAAATAATTTTGTTTAGGGTAAACCCAGGTTTAAAATCCAGTATTGGGCCATAGGGTCTCTCCACTGATTCTAGTCTGGCTCCGCTCGACTATTGCTCTCAGCTCAATGTGTTTTCTTTGAGATGATAGCCTGGAATCCTGTGCGCATTAGAGTTCGCACAGCCACCCTGCTGGCGGTCTTATCGGGGTGGTGTTAATGAGATGACGTTGTTAAATGTGTGTCGAAACAGTGGTAGAAATAGATGAGGCGATCAAAACAGTTAACAGCTATGGCGATTGGTTAAAGGCTGTCCCATCAGTTTCACAATGAATCAGAAGTCCCAGTAGGAGGAAACGACTGCGAACACTTCCCAATGGAGCGTTGCTACACCAATATGATCAGACCGTATTCACAATGTGAATAAGACCATATTTTGTGAACATGGTCTAGTTACACCAGGCTAGGAAGAATCAGCTCAATGGGTAAAAACGTTCATCGATAGTGTTCCTATTTGTAAACCTGTACCTGTACACATGTAAGGTGGTATGGCTGTGCATTCACTTCTTTGTATTATGGTTTGTTTTCCTTCCACATACCATGTATGTATGAGTGAGTGTTGGAGGCAGAGGTGTGGGTGTGTGTAGTGTTGGTTGTAAACATATATGAGAAACAGTGTGCGAGGGAAGTGATATTGTCTGTGTGTGTCTGTGTGTTTTCTAGCTCTGTATAAATGCATGTGTATGCATGTGTGCGTTCCATTGTTAATCTGGCTGCAAGCATATTTGCCCCGGTACAGTATGTGTTTATTCACATGCGAATATGTGTGCGATAGCGCATATGCGAATTCAAATTTTTTTGCATGAGATGGTGTAAACATAGGCACTGTATTGTCTTGTCTGTGAGTGTGTCTGTGTGTATTTGTGCACACACGCACACCTCACCAGTGTGGCACCATGCCCCATTGCCTCCACGGGGGTGTGGGAGAACAAAGACTTTCCATTTGTGATGCTGCCTGCAGGGAAAAGCCTGATCATAATTAGCTGAGTGATGAGCCTCTGCCATGCACTGCACAGCACGCCCCTTCCCCCCTCCACGCTGTCTCCACATTCTTTCCATTTCTTCTCTTTCGCTTACCTCTTTTCTATATCTGGCACTTTCTTTTCATTAATTATCTCCCATCTATCTTTACATCCACTTCATTCTCTTTCTCATATTATGCATGTACTCTTTCTTTCGCCAACTGATCTGTGCTTTCACTCAATTTAATTCTCCCCACATTTGAATCAATTTCTCTCTCTCTCTCTCTCTCCTGATATTCCTTTCTAACTCTTAACAATAGTGCAAAGGATGTGAAGGATTACTTCAATATGTCGTGTGCAAGATTTCTATGATTTATATTAACACCCAGACATGGAATATTACTCACAAACGGTGCTATTTCAGAGTACGATCTTTTATGAAACCATGTACGTATGAAAGTTTTTTGGACCGTTTTTAGGTGCTCATGCTAAAATTCTTTTCAGCACCCCTAAACATTTAAAACAAATATAATTTTTTTGATTTTCTGAAATAGTTTTTAAGAAATGTTTCAGATCTTTATTGTAGGATTATGCGAATTTACACACAGATGAAGATTTCGGTGGGATTAAGGAATCACTTGATTGTGTGAGCTAAGTAGGCCATTATCCTTGACAGTCAATTGGTTCGGACTGAGTCTGTTCTGGCTATTTTAAGGTGCTCCGTAATACGATGCCATCCTGTGAGTGCTACAGAGCCCAAGCACAGCCAGGTACGATTAGGTAGGGCATGTATCTACACATTGGCTTGATCTTAATCACACACAAAACCAAACCTTAAATTTGTCTACCAGTTTATAATTCACGTTATTATAGCAACCCAGTCAATATGGTGCTGAATGTGTAGGGATCCTCTCGAATGGTAGCCTACCACACAATTTTATTCACAATATAGCCTATAAAGCAATTTAACAGTTTTTGTAAATTACGTTTTGGTAAGGATTATTGAGCGATTTAACATTAGAAAATGTTTGTGGGCCAACAGAATTCTGGAATGTACAATAACGATTTAGCCATATGCTCAATTTCAAAAGCAAGCAATGGAGTAGGCCTATAAACACACAAGAAAATGAAAGTAAACCGAAAACGTTTCTAAAAGGCGGTAAGTCTGACATTGTGATTAAGGAATGCAATTCTTTTTGTAATATTTCTTTTCACCTGTGTCACCCACTGTATGGCTACTGTTAACACTACTCTGCCTAGACTACAGTCTTGCTTTTTGCTATTGCTTTTATGGCCTTCAAAATACAACATTACTACTGTGGGACAAAAACGACATTGATTATAGTGAGTATATCAAATGTTTAGAGGCACCCACCCAGGTGTTACATCCAGTATGCTGCAGGAGAGCAAGGGTAGCTGTGACGTTGTCACGTAGGAAGACGTGTGCGGAAGAGTCTGAAACGGTCAAATATAATATGTGGGTGGTGTGTTTATCAAAGAAGCCAAATAGCTAACAGGAGAGAGTGGGAAGGAAAGGTGGGATAGTTCGATCGATGCTTGTGGGATAGCCTACGTTTTTATGTCAGTGGCAGCTTAATAAACATTTTCTTTTTATAACCAATAGTCATGCATATGTATGTTGACTCAGCATATAGAATGCTTGAGACCCTTATTGCATTATATTTTAAATCATCACTTGTTCCAGAATTTTTGTATTTTCCTTTACATAAAGTCATTTAAAGGCACAAATTGGTGCTAAAAATGTCCTGGAGGTAAACCCCCAGAGCCCCCTGCTTGATATATCCCATCACCAATGCGAATGCAAACATATGAATTATTTTTTATTATTGATTGATGACAGTGATATTTGTGATTTGTAGGCCTACATATCACATTGTCATTATGGGCTGAGCACCCCAAAAGGTCTGATCCTGAAATCGTCCATAAATGTACGTATTCACTAAATATAATGGTATAACATTCTAAGTAATACTGCTGTTAGTTTTAATATTGTGTCATATTAGGGCTGTGAATAATTTTGGGGTAGTATTTAAATAAATGCAGGTTTAGTTTATAAGCTGACAGTAAATAAAGTTCCATCATTTTTAAAATCACAGATAAAACTTCCACATATCATTTCAAATTGTATCAACCATGATGTCGAGAAATTAAATTGTCGACTTGGTACCAAAACAATTCTTTATAAGATATATTGTATGTCAACTGATAAGACTTTTTCAATTTCTCTTTTTTTTTGTTTTTTTTTAGTCCTCCCCACCCCCACCTTAAAGATAGTATCAGTTAATTTACTCTGGCAAACATCTCTCAACATTGTAAGGCATTTTCCCTGCGTGTAAATAACAGGAATCCACTGTTACCCAGCCACCTCTAGGGTTGGCTCTGCCATGTTTGTTGTCTGTATTAGGACTTAGGCGTCAGCTGTGTTTCATTATGACGGGGATTATTAATGACATCTGTTCGTGAACTAGGCGCATAGCCTTTCCTCCATTATGGAGTGCACTGAAAGTCAATAAATGTTTTGCTAGCTAGCAGATGAAAGGGATATTATAAAGAAACATTCATTTTTTTCTGACTCAAGTGGAAATCCCTGCATCTGGAAAACCTCTGTATGAAGAAACCAGTAATTTTTACATACAAGGTGTTGATATACGATGCAATAGGAGTGAAATCATTATCAGGCAGTATTGTCCACATTTTTGACGGTGTTCAGCAATTATTTATTTCATACACTGGGAGTTAAGTTGTATATAATGAAATAATTCATATATTTATTCAACACTAAGTGGCAGATTACACTAAAAGTGCACTTTGCAATTACATGAAGCGCCCTACATTTTTGCACTAGCTCAGTGTTTATCGTCACAATGTAGCTTTGCACAATAGTGTGTACAGAATGGTGAAGGGGTTGTAAAGGGTGCTAGTAAATGCTCTCTATGGGGGGAGGAGTAGAGGGAAGCGCCAGCCCCTCAGCAGTCAGGCGTGCGAGGGGCGTGGGTGCCCCCCAACAACATTGCCGTGACGTCCCTCAGTAGTGGGAGGGGCGTGGGTGCCCCAACAACGTAGCCGCGACGCCGCTTTCAACCACAAACCGCGGCGCGATTACGGTTTCCCTGCTAGACGATGAAGTGACCCAGATACCAAGTGAGCTCGCGCGCGCAAGCATGGTTCATCTCCGCAGTCCGAGGACAATGCCTCCACTCAGACACCTCCCGGGTCCAACCATAGAACCACCTCACACCCCCCCACCCCCCCTCTTCCCCCTCTGTGTCCCACAACAGGCAGATGGCAGCCCCTTGGCCCGGCGTGCCAGGGAAAGCATGTGAATTAAAGGTTATACCCAGCAGGTTTGAAGAGCTGCCAGTGCCGGCACCTAGGGGGAGTGGTCTGTGTGTGTGTGTGTGTGTGTGTGGGGGGGGGGGTGCCCACCTGCCTGCCAGCCAGGCTACGGGACATCTGGCTTGGGTTTTGTGGAATGATGAGCATGCACGCACGGCCGTCACCGACCCTCAATGACGGCACCACCACCAGCACCACCTCCGGGAGAGGAGGGGGGAGAGAGCCGCCACATGCTCCCCTTTCCGGCGAGTGAATAAACAGTTGTCCGTCTGCCTCCGAGCGTGCGTGTGTGTGTGTGTGTGAGAGAGGCAGACAGAGTTGGGCAGCAGTTCTTCGTCTTTTTGACCCGTGAGCTCCAGAAGGCATGTGACCTCTCCCGTGCACTCACCTTCACGTTCGAAACGACGACAATGAAAAGAGATGATCAACACCTTGAAATCATCCCGCGACCCCTCACATGGGTCCTAACCTTCACTTTGACCACCCTATCCAACTGGAGGGTGCTCGGTCTCTGCTATATTCTAGACAGATGAGTTTTGCTGAAGATATACCTCAGACAAGTGACAGGGGGTTGTCTGTAGACGTGGACAGACACTGACACATTGCCGGCGAAAGGCCAAACAATACCCACCGTCTCAAATCTGCCCTTAATTCCTTTCCAGTGTGTTTCCTCTTGTTTGCTTATGCTGGGAGACGGCCGAAGAGCTAGGACGCTAGGAGTAGCTTCACAGATGTTGCCGCATATTTCTTGAAACTGCCAGCAGGGCGCAGGACCTTTTATCAGGGACCAAGTCATGTTACATCCACCTATGGGACTCAACTGTCAATTTTAATTAGCAATGGTTTGAAGGTAGCGGTCCTCTATCGAGATTTAGGTTTAAATTAATAGATCTTGGGCACGACTCCAGGAATATTGAGCATTTTTACATGTTAGAACGGTTTATTAGCCTTTCACTGTTTTGTCTAACAAGCCAATATAATGTTTTGAATATGTGAGAAAGAAACTAGAAACTTCCATCAACTCTCAATCTACTGTGGTTATAGACATGTGGGTTTAAAAGCTTATTTAACAGTGACGTTGCATTTGCAAAGGAAAAATGCTCATTTAAAAGGCATACAAAGTACATAAATAAGATAAATAAATGGGAGGATTAAAATAAAAGGTCTGGTTTACAGACCTTCAAAAACCTTGGAACAGTTAAATTAATGTTTGCTAGCAGCTTCTTATAAGGCAGCGTAGCAACCGCGCTAATCGTCTCCCAAGCACATGAATAGCGGGAACACGACACACGCCAAGACACTGAACCCTCTACAGTGTTTATGTGGCTTTAGTGACAGTTCTGGCGTTAACTGTGGCTTCATTGCTCAAGTCTTCATGAGTTGGAGGGGGTGAGTGTTTAGCAATGATGTAGCATGGTCACAAGAAAACAATGCACGTGACCCGGCTGTGAACCCGACACTTAACAGGTCAAACCCATCAGTGATGTCAGAGGAAAGCCAGATGTCTGTCAGAGGTGTTACTGACTGGTCAGGCTGCAACTCGACACACACACACACACACAACTCAAGTGTTTGTGTGCGTTTGTGTGTGTGTTGGCTGTGTGCGGTAAGTACATAAACAGGCACAGACTCTCATGTGTCAGTGTGTTTGCATGGATGTCAACGTGTTAATGTGCTAGCTGGCTGTGTAAAGGGTGCATAACACACATTAATGCGCAGGCACAAACTAGCCAAGATAAATAACATCTCATCTCTCTGCCTCTCTCTCTCACTCTCACCCAGCTGCTCCACACAGTGCATTTTACTGGGTGGGAAGATACATTTGCATGTGGGAATACATACATTGGCGCACACTCGTACGATTGTCATTCGATTGTCAACAGATTCTCTAGGTGCAGATGCAAATATATGGTACTGCCTGACATGTTTATGATGGGTGCCCCCATATTTCCCCAACCCTGCACACACACACATGCACGTTACATTAAAACTCACTTCCAGGACTTTTCCTCCCCATGCTATTGCTATTGAAGATGGAGAGAGCGCAGAACCCAGCAACCCTGGACACCACAGTGTTGTTCCACATGCTCTGTTAGAACACTCACCCGACCCCGTCTCCTTCTGGGATCGGCCCGCGGTGTTATATGGGAGGTTTTTGCATGAGGGAATGTCAAATAGTTGGACACCGGCGCGATGGGAAAACCATGGGAGCATGATTTGTGGAGGATGATTGATTCTAAAGAGGCTGAGGAGTGTGGAAAGGGCTTTTGTTGTATTATGTTGTCAGTAGATTTTTCTTCCGGGGGAAAGCTTTGACGACCGACCTTCTCACATCTTAGGCAAACGACCAAAGGTGTCGCGCGTGATGAGGCGCGTTTTATGGGAGGCCTGGTTATTCTAATATTGTGTTCCAAAGTAAAACATCGTTGGTCCCTCCCTGCTGCGATGAATAACGTTGCCACGTGCGGCTGCTCCGAGCGCTTACGGATCTCGTCTTCACGGGGCATTAGAAAAGCGACCCCTGGCTATTTAAAGTTTGTTGTTTTTTATTTAATTCAAACAAACCTGACCCTACCTTAGGGAACAACACGCATGCGCGTGCACATGCAAAACACTCAATAACGGCATCACCCATGAACCAGTGTGCAGGCTGTACGTAGACCCTCTGGCACAGAGCTGTCTGCTGCCATCATCAGTGACTGTCACCCTTAGCTGGCACTGCCCCAGAGCAGCACTATGTGGCCCCTGGATACCAAGCTGGGGAAATAGACCATGACCTTAAAGGGGTAAGTAAGTATTATATAAGAAACACTCCTGTGTTTTTTGTTTATTTAGATGTTTGTTTCTTTCCATTTGTAGTGTACGTTATACAGTATTTATATTTGTGTATTTTGCATTTTAGTACTGAAACCCATCTGTTGCCGGGAACTATTTAGAGTAGAAGTTGCACTGTCATTCTATTTAAAGAGCCCAACCTTACTCTTTGAACTCAAATGACCGCTTATTGATATCTAGGTATATACAGCATTTGTAAATGACTTTGTTATGTAGTTTCCCCACTCCCAAAGGGAATAGAGCACAGGATCAGTTAAAAAGACTAATAACATTTGGAGCTGGTAGTAATTAAGTGTCATGCTCAAGGACACCTTTGATTGGAGGCCATATTCTCTCCAATCACTGCTTGGTCAAGGCTTGGTCATATTGGCAGGTGGTTTTAAGTTTAGAGCTACTTAAAGTGACCTTAGAAAGACAAATATTTACTTCTACTTACTGGCAAATCATTACTTCCAGGACACCAAGGTAATTAAGAGGAGTAATGTGGTATAAATGTTGACCCTCAAGTGAGAAGACCTTCATAGTTGAGGTCTATTATGTTTTCTGTATTGAGTTGTTAAGCGTGTATCCTGGGTTGCTATAGCTTCCAGTATGTCTGCTGTGCTAACGCCAGGTTAGTTTGAGGTAAACCAGACCAGGGCCTGGTTTATTGAAGGGCAGATCGTGCTGAGAAGGTAAAAGAGGTATATTATTATTATTATTATTATTATTATTATTATATGTAATTTAGCAAGGATATCCATGCATGGAATATAGGTGTGTGATGGGGTGGAGATATGCTAAAAAGAGGACACTGGCAGGGAGATACAATGTGACAAATGATAAATAAAACAACAGAAAGTAGTATGAAACAGATTAGTGCAGCAGAGCTGCTTTTTCTACCCGGTCTCCAGGATATGCTTGATCTTACTCTAGCCTGTAAAGAAGATAAAACCAGATAAGAGACGGAAAAGATAACGTTCAGTACACAAGAACAAACAAGATGTAGGTAGGCTGTTCCTAGGTCAGCCAACAGCTAACAGACATTTTGAAACGGCCGCAAGCAATTTAATTTCAGTGTAATTTAATTTGACTCAATTCAGCATTTCATTCAGCCACAGTGTGTACATCCTTTGTTTATCTTTTGACTTTTGAGTTGACAATGTTTTATAAATAGCTAATGCATTACATAATTTAGGTGTGCACTGAGACTGCATGTGAATATACTGTACACATGGGCGCACGCAGCACCATTTGATTGATCGGGTTGGGTTGGCGTGGTGCTTCAAGAGGAACCTATAGGGTTTCGGTGCGGTGCTGTGACAGAGCGCAGGTGTATTTAGGCCACTGGTGAAAATCAGACAGAGAGGTGTTTTAGACACAGAGCACTGACAAGGAGGCAGGGCTGACAAAGTACTGTTGATGTGACATGGGGACATGCCGTCACATGAGAAATGGCTGACTTCAGCTCCACTTAGCCCAGCATACACACAGACAGACAGACATACTGTAGTCACGCACTGTTGGACACACACACAAACACACGTAGTCACAAATAGTAGACTCATATGTCCAGCCACATTCTAAAGAACGTTTAATAATACTACTTAAATATGTTCTATTCATTCTCCATTGACAACTGGAATAAATGGGCTTGTTTGCCTATTCACACATCACATAACCGTCACTGTGTGTGTGTGTGCGTGTAAGAGAAATCTCTCCAGGGATGCTTTTAAGAATACACTACTGGGTTGCATATAACCAAAGGAAAATTACAAAAACTAAAAATGTTTTTCCATGTGTCAGATACAGCTTTGGGGATGTGTTGATTGTGCAAGTGTTTTGTGGGTTTATAATATCACTTAAAGTGTTGTTACTCTGGTGGGAATGTATTAACTAAATATAACATACAGGACTTTCTACAGTGGAATTTACTGCCATTTTGGCAATATATAGTGTCACTATCCCTATATAAACCCTAAATACGACATATCAGTGAGACAGCTACTTTGATTAAAAAAAGATTTCCTCTTAAAATTAAATCAATGTGTGATTAGAATAATGCGAACCATATCAATAACAATGGAAGCCTCTGGGAAAACTGCATAGGATGAAAAAAAAGTGCCTCTACAGTGGAAAAGTGGTCTGTGACTTGCCAAAGCCTTTAGTCAAGCCAAGGTGTTTTGCCTTGCTACTTAACCGACGGGCCATTGAAGGATGTGTTTAAACCTGACATGCATCCAATACGGATACTGGACCCATGATACCTCGTCTCTTGCCAGCTCCAACAAATAATTGTGTGCGCGTGTGTGTGTGTGTGTCTGTCTGTTAGAGATACTGTAGAATGACACGAGTGGGGAAAAAATACATGAGCAGAAAAATAGCTTGGGATGTTTCAAGGTGCTCAAAGCTAGATTGAAGTCAATGGGCGGTCTCACCTTCATGATACGGAATCTTAAGGTAGAAATATGTAATGGATTGACATTTGCTCTGTTAGACTTGGTTGCACGCCATTAGACATGGCTGTGACTAGACTAGACAAATGGCGTGCATGTTGTTAGCGCTGGTGGGTGGATTGGATAGCGCGCTGACATTGGCGTCTCACGTCGACCTCCAGTCAGAATGTTTCTGAAAATATGGTCCGGGAGCCCTGTCTTTCAGCTGTACCCTAATAAAGGTATGGTCAGTCATTCTTGCTAACGTTGAGCTCAAATCAAAACCGTATTGCTCTGCGGTCCTTCGCGGGCGGCGCATCACACGTTGAAATGCATTGTCAATTGTTGATACGAGCGGTGTTCGCCACTTATGTTTATGTTCCAATTTACGGAGCCAGGGCTGTGTAGAAGTATCAGATCATTTTTGAACACAAAATGCAAAGAGATATTTGGTAAACTTTGGTGACCAAAAGTGTATTAGCTTACATTTAGCTTGCAATAGCGGACTACACCTTTAAACCTGAGTAGACTGAACAAAACACATGCGTGCTGTAAAACAGATCAGTACAGTTGCTGACATCTACGGTAATAAACAAAGCCACCGGGGTAGTTAACATCCACTTCTCGTAACGTACACACAGTACGTAGACGGCGCGGGCCCTGCACTACAGTAGCAGCAGCATAAACAAATGCATTCCAGTACAGTGCCTGAGCTCTACCTATTTAGCTGTGTGGGTTGCAGCATTCCGCTCCTATCATAATCCACGCAGGCTGAGGCAGACCAGCCCGCCTGCGCTCCATCACACCTCTGTCATTTGCCCAGCCGGCTGCTCCCAGCCCTTAATTTGCTGCCTAGATTTAGCAAGCGGTGGTCTGGCTAACATTAAAAACCAGCCCCCCTGATAAGATCCAGCAACCCCCACCCCTCCCCCTAACACCACCATAATGTAAGTCCTCTGTTTTTCACATGACCCAATGGGCTCTTTTGTTTCTGACGCACTTGAGATAAATGCATAAATGACCAGACACAAGCCCACCAATGCAAAGCGCCTGTACACACACACGCGCGCACACACAGAGGCAACAACACAGATGGATGCCATCCACAGCTCTCTAAGGGAAAGGGGAAGATGGATGACTTGTCTGTAGGGTGACGCCTGCCTGCTACCTCTATACGGTTCCTGGAGTGTGTTAAGAGACCGTGTGTGTTGTGGCAGAGAGGCCTGCTATGGCCAGTAGTGAGGACTTTGGCAGTTGCCAATATAGTAGTCACTTCCAAGCATCCAGACAAGCTGGTTCTCAAAGTGGGGGAGGGTTTCTCTTGTTTTCAACTGTGTTATTTCTTTATATATACTATAAACTACTTACTCGATAACTATCGAGCCAACAAATTATCTGCCGATAATGGGCATATGTTCTTTATCGGAATCATATTGGAAACTGAAATTCTGCCGACTTTAGCAGATGAGAATTTCCCAACGTTTCAACATGCATAGCTCAGACAGTAGGCTATGCTCCGTTCACTGTCAATGTGGCTGCTGTTGTCGCGGTGATGACGTCACATTGCTGCGTATTGAGCGCATTCCTGCGTAACAGCCATTAGCATAAACAAAAACAAAACAAACTTTCCACCTTTTAATGCATTATAAGGTTCCTGATAACATCCTGCTGACCTGCAGCTTAATGGACAGAGAAAGTAATTCACAAGCTCAGTCTGAAGACATTAAAAGTTTAACGTTCAAAATGCTCACTTGAGCTGCCCGTGCTGATTGCTATCACGTACAAATGTTTGTACACTTTCGTCAATATGGACATGCTACACATTGTTAGAACAGTTAAATGATCCCCAATTCATTCGTTGAGTTAGCTCTGAGATGTACAGGCCTAACAAGTGACACACAGCTCTCTAAGGGAAAGGGGAAGATGGATGACTTGTCTGTAGGGTGACGCCTGCCTGCTACCTCTATACGGTTCCTGGAGTGTGTTAACAGACGTGTGTGTGTGTGTGTGTGTTGTGGCAGAGCGGCCTGCTATGGCCAGTAGTGGGGGCTCGCTGGCAGTCGCCAATATAGTACTTATAGTCACTTCCAAGCATCCAGACAAGCTATGCTACACATTGTTAGAACAGTTAAATTACTGTATGCTACACTATGCTACACATTGTTAAAACAGTTAAATTAGCCCCAGTTCATTCGTTCAATTAGCTCTGGGATTGTTGTGAAGTGAAACTGTTTTGCATTTCTTCTTTCTTTCTTTCTTTCTAAGATACTTTTCATATCTCAACAATTTCTTCAACAAAAAGTTGGAGAAATTATCGGTTGTCGGATCGGTATTGGCCATGAAAAGTAGGCAATTATTGGTTATCGTATCGGTGGGGAGAAAATCAATATCGTGCATCACTACTTTTTACTCAACTTCTGAGTCACTTCAGTGCAGTTCAGCATAATACTATCATTCAGATTAGGCAAAGTGTATGGAATTACTTTGAGAAGGGACCAATAGTGCTGGCATATAGAAAGAGCAATCAGGTTACATTTGAAACTATTTAAATCCTGGAGCTCGTGCCAATGGCCTTCAGGGACCCCGGTAAACACATTCTATTCTAACCAGTAGATGGCTTTTCATATACAGTACATTGATTTGAATTTGGGCCAAGTGATTGGTTTGCTGTTCGCTGAGGGAAAAGCGCAGACTCTGACCAATCAGCCGAACGTTTGCTAATCAGTTCCCAGAAGACGAGAGGTGGAACGGAGAAAGAGACGATCTTGCCTGTGGCTGTTCTGCCGCTCACTTACCATGGACTATTTAAATAACCATCAGTTTTTAACAGCTTTGATTGACATCTGACCTACCATGTACGTAACCTCGGAAGTTATTGCTTCTTATGTCTCACACAGACCTGCGACTATACTGTGCAGAACTTTGGTTTCAAAATGGAGACCAAGATATCATTAGACAGTTTTCTTTCATCATGTGCCAGGCTATGAGTGTTTCCCCTTCAGAAAGCATAATGCAGAAAGCATAACAGGTCAAGATGTTCGCTATGCCCATGAATCATTCTCTGAAGAAAGGCAGATCTTTCAACCCTCGTGTTGTTTCATTACCGGCTGATGAAGTAGTCTAACCCAGTAAAATGAGTAACTTGTTTAACTTGGCCAAATCGTCCTGACCTGGAATATTCACGAATACCATATGCAAAAACTCCAGCGCGTTTCAATAAATCTATTCAGCACTATTATTTTTTCTGTGGTATTTTTGAGTTGGAATGCAATAGAACATCAGAAAGCAAAAATATTATAGCATATCGTTTTAAAATTGGAATGTAGCGAAAGCCCAGAAATATTTTCTTTGTTTTTGTGTAACCTGTCTTGGATGAGAAAGCCAGGTATTAGCAATAGTCTGGATCACCCTAACCCTCTCTATTGGACGTCACAACAGTTGAGTGACAGTTAGCATGTGTGTCTGGAAATACAGTACTCACTGAAGGTCTTTTATCACTGTAGTTTAATTGCGCTTTTGTGCTAAAATGTATTAGATTTATAATAATTTACTGTTTAAATATGTTGACATACTGTAACAGTATACATTTTGTGTCCACTCGGGGTGCCGACCTGCATTTGAGAGATACTGATTTATAGTAGGTACAGTAATCCTCTTCTTCACTCTCTGCTTGTATATCTGTCAGTCCTGTCTTTCTTTGTGTCTGAGTTCTTTCATGTCCATGTCCTGTCTGTTGTCCTGTCTGTGGTCCTGTCTCAATCTGGCAGCCTTCCCCTTTTTTTCCACTGCTGTCTGCCCCTCTCCTCCTGTCCCAGACCAGCATGTCAGGTCTCCTAAGTAAATGTCCACACTGGTCCCTTATGAGGTAACACTCCCATGCTCCGCTTTCTCCTCACCGGAGTTCACGTTTAATGATTTCAAAATAAGAGCAAGTGCAAAATAAAAGCCCCCAATCTTGGTAATATCTACCAGCCAAATGTGGCTCACATATCCGAGGTTGCCAGAGAATTTATTTTAGTAATGAGATGGAGAGATGCCCTACACATATCACAGCTTGGGCTTTGATTTATGCCGCCGAAGGAGGTGATGGCGTAATTTGTGCACGAAGGGAAAACACACAGCACATTTAGTGATGAGATCCAGCTCTGTTTCGGTGGCGTTGTCCCAGCCCATCTGGCTTCGTTTACCATCCAGTTGGAGTCGCCCATGAACATTATACTTGGCTGTCTTCCTTTTTATTGGTCAGCCTTGATTTATGACCATCAAAGTCCAAAATAATTGTCCGACACTGGATGTCTTTTATAAGTCGTGTTCAGGGGGGCAAAAAAAGAGAGACGAAATATGCTGGAAAATGAGTGGAAACAGAAGGAATGCATGACGTGATGCCTCAAGAAGGAGCTCCAGAGTGTCTAAAGCCAAGCTTCCACTGTGTATTTTTACAACAGGCGCCTCCTTGGCCAGCTATGTACGGTGGTGCCAAGTACTTGTGTACACAGTGTTGGCCAGGTCATGTAACTTGGAGATGAGAAACATCTTTGCCAGAATAGGTTCAGTGACTAGAGAAAACATAGCCCTGCTAGTCTGTGCAGGAGGCTGGAGAGTGCTACCCTAGACACCTTGTTTTACAAAACCCCTAAGATGAGAGAAGGTAGAAATAAGTGTTTCTTTTTTTGTTACAACTTAAGCCTTTACCTCTTAAGCCTTTACCTCTTTACATCTGTAACAAGCCTCAGCTTCATGACAACCTTAATTAAAGAGTGCAGTGGTCAAGGCCTTTGTGTCCTGGTGTTCTCTCTGTAATAATGCCAGAGAAAATAATGCATGGGAGGCGAGTAGAGCCAGAGCCAGAGTTGATATTCGTCAGGGGGTAGGGTGATACAGCATGTGAGCTACATGTCATGAATCATGATTAGATTAATTTTCGTCTTACAGTGAAATATGTGGAGGGAGTAACTTTGACCGCAGTGGTTCAACTTTGCCCTCTTGGACAGCATGTATTTTTACTGCTATATGTTGTAGCATGTTTTTAGACTGCAACATGTTATGACATGTTGTATCTCCACTAATTAAAGCTGCACATCATGTTTAAATGGTCATAGTGGCTAATTAAATTGCTATTGTAATGAACCTTTTGCAAGAGTGTTTGACAGGCAATCTGACAAAATTAGGCCAACATTTTGCCATGCAATCACTGTCTCTCCTTCAAATCTGTTAATATTAAACCTAATTTATATTCGTTCTGAAAGTGTTAAAAGGATGTTTTTTATGGGACATGTAAACAACATCTACATGTACAGTTATATCCTAGACAGACTGGATGTAACCTACAGATCTGTCAATTTCCTGAAGCCATGCAGAAAAACTAAATGGATTTTGGTGCAAAATCACAGGACAACCAAACACATTTGTTATAAGATGATATAATGAATATACCGTATACGTTTTTACATTTATAAAAGTTGTAACCGGAAGAATGTAGTAGCCTGTCGCAATCTACCGGTACCTGATACCGGTAGCTAACTGTGCTACAGGTACTGTATTTTCCTCTGTCGTCCATCCAAAACAAAATAGGCATTTGTTTCCTGAATAGTTTCAGTTCACCTTAATTCCGATATTTCTCATTAAGCGAAAATGAAACAATCTAAAACTAAAGCGGAATTTGATATAATTAAAACAAATGTTCTCTAACCCTAACCCTAACAATAGGATTAACAACAGTTTGACTTGATAAATCTGTCTCCTCCATTTGGCGGATGGTATTTTATTCGCATTTGACTTTGCTACTTCAAGGTGCTGTGCGTATGCATGGTTGGAAATGCATTTACACACATTCTCAATACAAATTGATAAATCCCACTCTGTCGAAAAGATTGTACGCACATATTTGATTGTATGCCATCATACCAACCACCTAGGTGGTGAGTTAGGTCCAGTGGTGCGGGAATACTCTGGACAGACCTGGTAAACCCAAACGGGTAGTGCGGGTGAACTGGGAACATCTGGAGGAGGCCCCTGCTCATGAGATCTTTCGGGATATGTTGTCCCGGATTGTGGAACCTCAGAGGTCCAGCCAATTGTCGAACCTCAGATTGAAGAACAACAATGCGGATTCTGTCCTGGTCGTGGAACAATGGACCAGCTCTTTATACTTGCAAGGATCCTGGAGGGGGCCTGGGAGTATGCCCTTCTGGTCTACATGTGTTTTGTGGATCTGGAGAAGGCGTCTCACCCCAGGACATACTGTGGGAGGTGCTGTGGGAGTATGGGGGGAGCGGGTCCCTTTTCAGGGCAATCCAATCCCTGTATGCCCAAAGCGAGAGCTGTGTACGGATTGTCGGCAGTAAGTCAGAGTCGTTTCAGGTGGGAGTTGGTCTCCACCAGGGCTGCGCTTTGTCACTAATCTTGTTTGAGATATTCATGGGAGGATATCAAGGCGTAGTCGTGGTGGGTAGGGGTTGTGGTTCGGTGGCTTGTGGATCTCATCGCTGCTTTTTGCAGATGATGTGGTCCTGATGGCGTCATCGGTCCGTGACCTCCAGCACTCACTGGATCGATTTGCAGCAGAGGTTGAAGTGGCTGGGATGAGGATTAGAACCGCTAAATCTGAGTCCATGTTTCTCAGCAGGAAACCGATGGAGTGCCTACTCCAGGTAGGGAATGAGTCCTTACCCCAAGTGAAGAGGTTCAAGTACCTTGGTGTCTTGGTCACGAGTGATGGGTCATTGAAGCGGGAGATTTGCCGGAGAATCGGAGCAGAGGGAGCGGTATTACAATCACTTTACCGCACAGACGAAAAGAGAGCCGAGCCGGAAGGCATAGCTCTCAATCTTCCGGGCAATTTTCATTCCTACCCTCACCTATGGTCATGAAGGGTGGATCATGACCGAAAGAACTAGATCACGGGTCTAGCGGCCGACATTGGTTTCTTCAGGAGGGTGGCGGGCTTCTCCCTTAGAGTTAGGGTGAGAAGCTCGGCCATCCGTGAGGAACTCGAAGTAGAGCCGCTGCTCCTTTGCGTTGAAAGGAGCCAGTTGAGGTGGTACGGGCATCTAGTAAGGATTCCCCCTGGGCGCTTTCCTAGGGAGGTGTTCCAGGCACGTCCAGCTGGGAAGAGGCCTCGGGGAAGACCCAGGACTAGGTGGAGAGATGATGTCTCCACATTGGCCTGGGAACGCCTTGGGATCCCTCAATCAGAGCTGGATAATGTGGCTTGGGAAAGAATAAGTTTGGGGCCCACTGCTGGATCTACTGCCCCCCCAACCCGACGGATAAGCTGATGAAGATGGATGGATGTTTGTACGCAACATTGATAAATGAGTGCCCTGATGATGTCACACTAGCAAGTGCAGTTAGAAGTAATAATAATAATTTAGCTATTAAAATTTATAAAATGTGTTTGCTGAAAATGTGTTTGGTGATGGTTCCCTCTCCGGGAACCATCACCTTATCGTGGTGGAGAGGTTTGGGTGCCCCCATGAACCTGAGGGCT
>JAODTR010000003.1:1934684-1976752 GCA_025399935.1 Amblyopsis rosae | reverse complement strand
TGTCTCTCTCTCTCGCTCTCGCTCTCTCGCCCTCTCTCTCTCTCTCCCTCTCTCTCTCTCTCTCTCTCTCTCTGCTCTCCTTACAGTGGAGGCTTTGGACAACAGCCAGAGTGGGAGTGAGTGGATCGCTAGTCAAAACCCTAATCTCATTAGAGAGTATCGCTTTGAAGCCCACCCTCCCACCCCGACAACACACACACGTACACAACCCCATACTTATGTGCGACGCAGGGGGCCTCACGGTCCCCTCTTGTTTAGACTGGGGGGAACAGAACATTTGTTGTTGTTTGTTGTTGTTTTTTAGAGGGAAGATGCTGTAGAGAGGATCTAAGGAGTCACACTGATCAGATGCAAATGTTGAGGATTACAAAAGCACACAGGCATTTCGGGGAACGCAAATCCCTACAAACCGGTCGGTGGCTTTCTATGAATCTGACTTGTTTTGTTTCCTGTGTTTTTAAAACGCTCCTTGACGGCAGAACATTTGATTGGCCACATTTACATTTACATCTGTAACCAAAATGAATGGGCCGCCGAAAATCAGACAAAGCATCTGATTAAATGAATATCGTTGTTCCAGTGTGTCCAAACGCACGCACTATTCAAACTCTCGCCTGTCTGTCAGTATTAATCGATCTCTCTCTCCTTGCCTTCTAGTGACCAATGGCAGTAGCCACTCCCCAACAGCACTCAACGGCGCCCCTTCCCCTCCCAACGGCTACAGCAACGGTCCGAGCTCCTCCTCCTCGTCCTCGCTGGCCAATCAGCAGCTGCCACCGGCCTGCGGCGCCCGGCAACTCAGCAAGCTGAAGCGCTTCCTCACCACACTGCAGCAGTTTGGCAACGACATTTCCCCAGAGATCGGGGAGCGCGTGCGCACGCTAGTGTTGGGGCTAGTGGTGAGTAGACATCCGTACATTAAAGCTATGCTAGCTAATTAGCTTAGCTTTCACTTCTGGATCAGGCAGTGTCGGAGAGACGCTTATTTCACAACGCGTTGGGTGCCACATGGGTGGAGTTTACAACAGTCTCCATATTTTGCGTTAATATAACATTGGCATGTTTAGCAGATTTCAGCAACATTTAAATACATTTGATTTGATTTAAATTTACAAATGACACATGGAAGATTTTATTTGATGCTAGTCGTGTTGGTGCTGCCTTGGTCATTCAGGTGTCTGGCATGGTGGGCCAAAACGTGGAGCGTTCAAAAAGATGCAAAAAAAAGACAAACAGGAGCCTTTAAAATATTCATCCAACACAGTTTCGACATAACAGATGTGTGTGTTTTTCCAGCCAAGGGCACGCGGCAGGTACGGGAAATTGGCATAATGCATGAATAAAATATGTAATTTACCGCAGAAGTCTGTGTGATGTGAGAATGTTTGCTCGGAACAGGCTGGGGAATACAGAAATAGTGATTGAATGCACAGAGGAGGCGGGGGTGGAAGAGAGATGAAAATGAGAGATTTTTTAATTAGCCACACAGAGCATAGCCTTTTGCCGTCGACTTGTTTGTTTTTCTCACCGCCAACAAGCACACGGGCCTCTCCTGTGTCCTGTAGCCGTACCTTCCACATATTCTCCTTCTCACTGTCTGTGTTGCTCTCGCTAACACAGCCCCCCCGCCCATCCCCACGCCTTATTGAAAAGAGTGACGCCGCTAATTAGCTAGCTAGCTGTGTGCTTGTGAGCGAGATGGAGGAATGACTCAAGAGGCGTCAGTAGCTGTCAAGAACAGCTCCTTCGCAATCTGGGTGAACAGATGTAAGCCTGAACGGAACAAAACTCAGGTCTGGGATGTAACACACAGATATCGGGGGAAATAAAGCTAACGTTATTTAATGTTTTCACTGTCTGTTTCCTTTGTTGGGGAAGGGAGGGGGGTTTCCTTGCTTGTGTTTTGTGTTTGAGCATGCTATGGACTGCACTCCTTTCTTTGTGATGACGAGGCATTCTGCCTTTCTTTCCCCTGTCCGTCACCCGGCAACACTGGGTTTACGGCAATGACTGTGAGACCCCCCCAGCCACCCCCCCCTCCCTCTCTCTCCAAACTAACTTGCGCACACATTCTTTATTGTCTTCCAGCAGCAAATACATATAATCCATCTCACATACACACGCACAAAGAACATCTTCTATATACAGTATGTGCTTCATGTCGACGGGCCTGGTCAGTGGTACTGTTTCACCCACCGGGCTTGGTCTTATCTGCTGTGTGAAAGGAGACAGGCGGTCATATGCTTGGCACTGATGGAGAGGGGTAAACACTGGTGTGGTGCATTGTGGTCCAGGCCAGGCCAGACCTGTACTGTTGTGCCGGTGATACGGGTAGACTAATCGCCACGTTTACGCTGACAATGGCTACTCGTGTGTTACCATCCAAATGTACAGCAGCCAAGAGATGTCTGGAAGCATGGGGGGGTTGAAAGACAGAACATACCTGCACATGCTGACATTCAGTCGAGGAATGTCATTACTCTGCTCTGAACGAACGGGTTTTAATTATATCCAGCGTCGACATGAAGAGAGCCGAAAGTCTGAAGTCATACTAATATTGTTCGCTGTCTTTCTTTCTTTGTATTACGAGTCTAATACTTTTCTTTAATGTAATCCCTCGGAGCGTGTGAAAGTTAATCTCTGAACTCTCTGGTGGCGGTTCCTCTCTCCCCTACACAGCCTTCTCAGTGTTGACACAAATAAGTATTTGGTCATTGTTTATGTGAGGACATCCGCCTTCAATACATCTTGTCAGCATCCTTTAGTGGGCATGTTATTTTATGTACAACAGGGGTCTGCATGCTTTGTACCAAAGAGCATAGTCCTGACGCCAGCGCAGCCCGTTTCACTGTGTGTGTATTTGCCTTGTTAATTAAGGAGATATGCCTTTGTTTTCGCCTGGCGTCTGCTTTCTATTACAGAGCCCAAATCATTGACTCTAGGCCAGGACACCGCTTAGCGTCCAATAGGCCTTCCACATGGACTCATGTTTTCTCTCTCTCTCTCTCTCTCTCTCTCTCTCTCTCTCTCTCTCTCTCTCTTTCTCGCTTTCCCCAGAATTCAACGCTAACCATCGAAGAATTTCACTCCAAGCTCCAAGAAGCCACCAACTTCCCCCTGCGACCTTTTGTCATCCCATTTCTGAAGGTAGATATATAAATATATAAACTGTTACAGAGAGCTCACCGCAGCCCGCGCTAGTCTGGGAAGCATTTAGCCAGCCCAGACACAGATGTGCATACTTCTGTTCATGTTAGTGAGCCCTCCCCTCTCTCTCGCTCTCTCTCTCTCTCTCTCTCTCTCTCTCTCTCTCTCTCTCTCTCTCTCTCTCTCTCTCTCTCTCTCTCTCTCTCTCTGTCTCTCTGTCTCTCTGTCTCCCTGCCCCGCACGCACTGACTCTGTTTCTCTCTCATTTGTATTTCCCTGTCTACCGTCTCTATCTTAAAGAGACGCTCCTCGATTTGTGTCAGGAATTACCCCTGTGGTCGAAAACCAGAGCTGCACATTTATTGTTTTGGTGTAGAACTCTTGCGAGCACCATGCCCAAACATGTGTAGGGTTGCTATAACACAATGTCATGTTTCATTCTCTCTTCCTGTCTCCATCTGATCTCCGTGGTTACGACATCCTTCCATTCTGTGAAACTCTCTCTCTCTCGCTCTCTATCCCCCCTTCCCATTCTCTTTCTGTTTCTCATTATTTATACAGTGGATTTAAGTCATCGCAGTCCTTCGGCATTTCCTTTTCATTGACTCTCCTCTGTAATATTTAATATGGAAGAAAAGCAGTTGCTTTTCTAGGAAACTTGCAGTCTGGTTTTGGCTCAAGTACAATGTCCCCTTTCATATGTTTTCTCCTGCTCCCCCTCATCCTTCCTCCGTCTCTCAGGCATGTTTGGTCATTGATTTTTCTTTCAGCGCTTAGTCACATTTTCAGTGAGCATTTCCCATTTCCAGCCATTAGCGGGGTAATGCGAGTGGAAGCAGCGCTCCTCCGCATCGTCCGGGCGTGGCCTCGCCTTGGCCCGATTGTCACCGGGTGGCGTGTTCCTCTGAGGGCCGAGGGGTCGTCGGCTTCGCTTTCCGTGTCTTGAAATGTCAGACGTTCACGTCGTCGCGGCTTGTGTCAAAACACATTTGTGCTTCTTTAGCGTGGGACTGAGTTGGTTTGTTAAAGCAGTGGGTGCTGCTGGGTGTAGATGAGGTGCAGATCTGTATCAGTGCCTCCCAGAGAGATGCAGAGCAGCGAAAGGCAAATGTCTGGAAGGTTCTGTCTCTCTCATTCGCTCAGTCTCCTTTTCCCCCGGTCTTCTACTGCTTTCTATTTATATTTCTATTCTATTCTATTTCTTTTCTATTTCTATTCTATTCTATTCATGGTTTCAGTCACCCTTCTGAGTTTGAGTGACATTTTTCACAGTAGGTGAATCTCATTTGTAAACTGGAGACACCGTGGTCCCTGACCATTACACCCCACCCCCCACATCCCATCCCCAGCCTGTGAAGCATCGGAGCCCGCTCAAGCCCGGCTGTGCGCAGCAGAATTCGGTCCCCCTAGGAATGCCGCTGGCGGTTAACGAGATGCAGAGGCGCAAAACAGCGACTTAGCATCCAGCATTGCTCTATCTCTCTCTCTGTCAGCCCATTTGTCTTGTAGTTTCATAATGCTCTTAATGTTGATGTTCTCTTTTTCCTAATGCGTTTTCCTCACCCTCCATTCGTCTGCGCTGCGTTCCTGTCATTGTGTATTAACCGTTCCACAACCCTTCTTTCTCTCATCTCCAGATGGTTTGTGCATCACTGGGATGGACGCAGAATCAAAGACGCAACTCGTTTGCTGTCCGTTGTTCCCTCTCTTTCTCTCTCTCTCTCTCTCTCTCTCTCTCTCTCTCTCTCTCTCTCTCTCTCTCCCTAGTCTAATTTTAGTGCGTTGTCTCTGCGGTGCCTTTAATGCCAGATACCATATGGTAGGGAGAGCTGTTGGCGGTGGACATGGAGGGGGTAGGGCTTTTATAGGTATGCAGATGTACAGCTGCAACAATGCACATCAGGCCTCAGAGTGTGCGCTAATGCTATGCCCCGCCCATCCCTGGAACCCCAACACGCCCAAACCCAGCTCCTCTTAACGCCGAGCCATGACCTAGCTGTGGCCGTTTACTGGAAGGAGGGAATCATGAACCGCAACAGAGAGGATTACCTAAACTGGTTCTTAGGATAACAACCGTACAGTATGAACCAACAGATATCTGGTCTCAAATAAAAGGGATGTTCCTCCCTTTACTGCCTGTGCTGTGTGTAATCTGGGAGAGGTGTTCAACACTCCAGCATCACTCACTCCACCTTTAAGGGAGAGCCAATCAAATTGACCATATTTTTACAGTAATATATGATTTAAATTAGACTTAAATAGATGATGTGCAAAACCCAGCCCTATCATAAACAGGTAGCACAGAGATGATTACCTGAACAAACTGTGTGCCACATGGGTACCATGGCATGATATGACACATCTACTTCCACAGTGAATCATTCCAGCCTGACTTTTAACCAAGTCACATTTTCCATTCACGTAAGTGCAGACGCTACAGTAACCAAACAGACACAAATCACCCTACTTCATCAAGTGCAACGTGATGCACTCTAGCCTTTTGAATGTTGTATGTGTTTTGACTCAACCTTTTCCAAATGCGTCCCACATCAGGCAATTAGGGTGACCTCCAATTAATGGGAGACGAGTTCACTGTGGTCAAACCAATCTATTTTACCCACTTTCTTCCGAGGGTAATTACAATCATGAACGATTAACGGACCATTAACCCGAGCAGGTAAAGCGAGGGCCGGCTCTTTGCATTTTTGCAATTACCATAGTCATATTAGTGGAGTGTGAATATTGAATCGAAACAGCAAAGTGGACCAGTGCTAGGAAGGAAAGGAACGTTTGAACAAACAAAGCTTACAGGCAAAATAACCAAACCAAAGAAGTTACTGAAGAGAAGAAAAGAAAATTCAAATTGACATGGAAAGCTGAGGCAATGCTCACCAAAAATAGTCCCGCTCTCACTCCGAACAGTACTAGCGCAACACTTTCATCATCTTGCCTCAAAACGCACCCACATAAGATGTCTTTTGAAGTCCTTTGCACGTACCTGCGTGACCCCCGTAACTCTGTGCAAGAAAGCAGACCCCCTTGTTATGCCAAAGTGAACTAAAATCGCTGCCATTTCTTCCTTTACAAAAAAAAAAAAAACCTACACCTTTGAAGGTGGCACTCTCTGTCGTCTTCAAGGAGCTTTCTATGCACGCTTCAGAGGAACCCTGGGAGTGCTAATGCACTCTGGGTCAGGGTGTTTCAGAAGTAAATAAGTGAATTAGGTGTTGGTGTGACTGCAGAAATGCTCCTCAGGCTGACGCTGTGCAAAGAGGGATACAAAAACAAATGTTGTGCAAAATGTATGTCAACATTGCTAAGTTCATTGTGTTCATTCTGAGTGTACTACACCAAGTTTTACCATCAACTTGATGTTACAGTTCACATAAATGCATCAAGTGTTTATGCTATTAGGAGTTTGTATAGACAAAGACTACCCGAAGGTTCTGACCAGGGTCTCAGGGCCTCTTTTCCCTGATTGGTCTGGCGAAAAACGTCTTTGTCCATCAATCACATGAATGCAGATGAGGGGAGGGGGTTGCTATGTTGATTTACAAAATCTTGCTAAAGCTAGCTAGCTTTTTGTGTGCAGGACTGCTGTCTACTTACTACAGCTTTAAAGTTAGTTAGCTGTTTGTGTGCATGTGTGCTAGCTGCTTACAGCAGCTTTAAAGCTAGCTAGCTGTTTGTGTGCATGAGTGCGCTCTATGATAACTCGCGTCTGTCGCCCCCCGCAGGCCAACCTGCCACTCCTGCAGAGGGAGCTGCTCCACTGCGCGCGGCTGGCCAAGCAGAACCCGGCCCAGTACCTGGCACAGCACGAGCAGCTGCTGCTGGACACTAGCACCTCCTCCCCCGTGGACTCCTCCGAGCTCCTGCTGGACGTCAACGAGAACGGCAAGAGGAGAACGCCAGACAGGTGGGATATCTTGCTCGACGGTGTGTGTGCGTGTGTGTGCGTGTGTGTGTGTGTGTGTGTGTCGGTCTGCCTGGGTCTATTTCAGCATCTGTTTGGCTGAAACGGTACACTAGTTTTATTTTGTTGTCGAGCAGGAAGGCGCTAATATTGATATTATGATGCCATCATGCGGTTATCTCACCTGTGGAGCCACACGTTTTCTCATTTCCGTGTTCGATAAAATCCCTGGTGGTGTTTTCAAACTGCCAGTTTTACATCAACCGTGTCTGGTTATTCCACCATATTGTTCTCCGACCAGACACACAGTTTGCTGGGTCGCAGGCAGACTCAGTGACTTACTGCCGATAAACTGCCCCCCTCCCTTGAAAAGAGCTTGTAGACATGAGGCGAGCCAATCCAGACAATGGAGATGTGCTAATGCGTGTGTATTGGATGTGTCAGCGCACCGCCGGGCCTCGTGACGCGCTCCATTGGCCGTCTCAGCTCCCGGCTCCTGGCTCCTAATGGACCAGAACCAGGAGAGGGGAGAGGGAATCATTTATCTGGCTAGACAAGACACACACACACACACACACACACACACACACACAAATAAGTATGTTTCCTGTATTCCCTATTTGTCCGATACCAGATGTTTGTGTGTGTGTGTGAGGTGTGTCTTCTATATGTACTTGTGTTATGCTTTAGTTATAACAGTATGCACATTACATTTTGTATGCATTACAATAACTTACAATACAAAACAACACAAACAGGTACCCTATGTGTTGTATATTGAAGTATTGAACATGTTCAATACATTTTTATATTTCAATACACGTTGTTCAATACAAAACATAACTATTTGTCAATTTGCCAGTTGTACAGTTTTCTTAACATTGTTACTTTAATGTTCATGTGTGAAAGTATGTGTATGCATGTGTTAAAAGTATTTACCATCCAGTAAGCTCTGTAAAACCCTACATTCCTTTATCAAAAGCACCCAAATGTTTCAGACTATATGTGTGTATTTGGTGCATTTTAATGTGCATTGTTTGTGTATGTGCCTTTTGCAATAGGCAGTCATTCCTGAGGGAGATAGCAATTTTAATACAGGCAGGGGAGAAGAAAATGTACTTTTTATATTTGCTGAGGAACAAAAAAAATGCCGAACGTGATATTAATAATTCTCACCTCTCTTTTCCCAATGGCTGTATAGGCTGCCTTTTTTCTGTAATACCTGCATATTCACAGCTAGTCTTATTCGCGGGGGAGGGAGCTTGGGGGAAAGGTGTGTGTGTGTGAGAGAGACAGAATATAAAGACAGAGTGAGAGAGTAAGCAGGCATCTGTATGCGGTGAGAATATACTCTGTGTGAGTGTGTATAGTGTGTGATTGTGTATGTGGGCATAAGTGAAAATGCATACAGTATGTTCCATATATACAGCTGTGTGTGTGTGTGTGTGCGTGCGCGTGCCTATAGGAAGATGGGTTGATAACACATACAGATGAGGTCCTGGCACCAATATGGCTGGCTAAGCACCTCTGCTTTCTGCTTACCTCTGCTCTGTATCCCTCCTCATCGGAGCCCCGTGTCGCAATGCTGGACGTTCAACGGGAATCCGTAATTATGGAGGGCGAGGTGCGGTCAATGTGTCCCTGATTAATACCGGGGACCGTGGAAAATTTGTCAGGAGCAGCCTTTTTTGTGTATAATGCAAATAAGGACGCACACTGTATCACGCTTGTGTTTTTCTCCCATAAGCACCGAATGCGATTATAATTCATAATGTGTGCTGCTGGTCAGCCATATGCATTCTACTCAGGCCTAATCAGTAGACTATGGGAGCTTGTACAGACCCAGCAGTATGTGTGCATTCTGCATCATACTCTATGTATATGAGCTAGTTGTTTGTGCATTCATCAATGCATGTGAATGGTACCTGCGTTAATGTGTGTGTGTGTGTGTGTGTGTGTGTACTTTTATGCATTGCTGCAGCAGGAAGTGAAGCCGGGGGGGCAAAAGATTGATGGGTGGCTGAGCATAGGAAGGGGAGAGGCGTGCATATGGGCTGCCATGGATAAGCATTAGGAGCCCATGAAAACAGCTCATTAAGGAGTTCAATCTGTTCGTCAGGGAGAGGATGAGGAGCGTGCGGGAGGAAGAGCAGACTGGGGAATGCAGACAGTGGGGAGGCAGGTTGGATGGATTTAACTGGGAACTGACAAAGCTGAGATCACACACACACACACACCTGGCTGCATTGATCTTCAGAAGACGGACTAGCAAAAGTCCACCTGATCCCCTGGAAGCTACCGTTGCATGTGCACACACGTGTGTGTGTGTCTGTGATTTATTTCCGCGTGCATGCGCACTAAACTATAAAGTGTGTGTGTGTGTGTGTGAGTGAGTGAGTGTGAATGGACAGTGTTTCACAGAATGTGCATCAGTGTGATCCAAGTCAGAAACAGGCTTTGAGGGCAGAGTTGCAGAACCGTAGAGCAGCAGAAGAAAGAACTGATCTTGGCTTGGGCTTCATGGCCTTGTAATGATGTCACATTCTTTAGTGAACATTTTCCTGTGTTGAATTCTTCTCCCCAAAAGCTGTAGTTATTTTCTGTTCATGCATATAACGTACGGGTGTTTGTGTGTCAGTATATCTTATGCACCTGTGAGTTAAAGGTTTAGTCAGCTAATATACTTCTTGTCAAATTCACCAAATATCTCCTCCTTCTATACAGCCATGGCGCTGTAAATGGGAACACAAACAAAGCGGTGCAGAATGCACACAACAACAAATGCAATGCGTTTCCAATATGTGGCGTGGCGTCTCTTAGGGAGCACCCTATGGCATTGAAGGGAGATCTGAGTTCAAATTGAGCATGCTTTCTGGAGAACACAACACCTTCAAATGACCTCTCCCTCCCTCTA
Source organism: Amblyopsis rosae (assembly GCA_025399935.1). Lineage (NCBI taxonomy): Eukaryota > Metazoa > Chordata > Actinopteri > Percopsiformes > Amblyopsidae > Amblyopsis > Amblyopsis rosae. The sequence goes on along the minus strand of JAODTR010000003.1, from coordinate 1,966,775 downwards.
CACAGAACCAAAGAGAACGGCTTTGAGCGAGACACTTCCCTGCACCCGGATGTGCACCCCAGCAAGCGGCCGTGCACTATAAGCCCCGCCCAGCGCTTCAGCCCCTCCAATGGGCTCTCTTACCAGCCCAACGGCCTGGCCCACCCGGGGCCGCCCCCTCCCCAACACTACAGGCTGGACGACATGGCCATCGCCCATCACTACCGGGACACGTACAGGCACCCCGCGTCCAACCACCGCGAGGTCCGCGAGAGGCCTCGGCCAATCGGTGAGGAGCGTGGGCGGGAATGGTTTATATAGGGCTGTACTGGTAACCTGGCACACGTGGGCTGATGCACCATTTGGGCCAGTCAGTATAATAAAAAAAATAAAAGATTTTAAAGATTTTTACCAACTACTAGCCCAAATACAGGGACAGCGGCCTATTGGTTAATTTCTTATACTGACACTAGGCTAGCCCAATCAGGTCACTGTCTTATACTAGGCCCCACCCCTCCCCCTCTGACCTGTGTTTCTCGTTAGACTCCAAACATCTGCCGTGCTGATGAGGGCTTTACAATTTGAAGCGGTGCGGGGAATTTGCGGGCCAAGAAACCTCAAATGAATAGACGGATGCTGCTAAAATGTGCAAATATAAGACATGTTTGTGGCAGGGGCTGCAGTAGGCCTAGCTTAATCTACAGTAGGCTAACTGAGTTTGCAGCAATTTTGCAACAGGTGGAAGTTGAGAGAGGGAAGTTGTCCACCATGGCCACTGATAGGCTGGAGGAGTGAGCAGGAGGAGATTAGCCTAGTTGAAGCGGGGTAAGCATAGAGCTTTATCCACCTAGGGACAGTCTGACAGGGAGTAGGCTATGTGTGCAACGCCATCATAATGATGATGATGATTAATTAAATGAATGCTTAGTCAAATAGCGTCGCATATTTGTAATTTTTATTTTGAGGCTATATAGTTCCCCAATGCAGCCTAACATTAACTGGTGTTATGATGCCAACATTATTTTGTCAGCGGCATCACGCTGACAAAGCCCATGCTGCCGTGATCACCTATTAGTTCATCATCACATTGTTATAATTATTTGATTTAAATGCATGCAAAGGCTGTTTATTAAAGGCTACATATGTAGGCCTACTACTGTGCTTAACTACTGTATGCCTGCTTATTGTTATACATAACTTATAAACAACAGGCAAGTTGTCTTATTTCAGACAGGTTGTATGGTAACTTAGTTAGTATTACAGTCTAACAATACCTGAATGTACATTATAATAAATGTTAAAGCTACACTGAGTAACTTTATTGCACTTTTGCCTGTCTCATTTAACATAATAAAGCTTATCTTTTGTGACAGACTCTTGATACAAGGAATATCACTTTACAAGAGCTACTGAGTTTTAGATGTACTTTAAAACCATAATAGGTTATATGCACGTATGTTTAAGGGGACCACAAGGTACACATACTACTGGTAGGTGCTTACCACTGAATGTGGTGGACCAGCGTCCGGACAAAAATGCCCGGGCCACTTTTTTGTCGCAGTCCAGCCCTGGGTTTATATGGTAGCAGGTGATGGTGTGGGGTGGTAGCTGTCATAGTTACAGGATGTACAACAACAACAACAACGTAAATATTCTGTTCAATTGGAGATGGAGATTATTATTTTGCTAGGCCACTACCTTTTGTTTCATCGTACCGCAGACACACATGTACAACCCCATTTCCAAAATAATATAGAAAATGCTAACAAAAACGAAACAAAGTAATTTGACAATTCCCTTTTATGCTTTAAAGGGGATTCATTGTTATAATTAATTGGAATAATTAAGTGTAGCCGAGTTTAAGATCTAAGATCTCCGGGCAGACAGCATTGATGAAGCTTTAGGGTCCGTCCTAAAAATAGAAGAGCCATCTTTGATAGATGTCTGTTGGACTACAGACCCTCCTACACTATGAGAAGTAGAGATTAAGAAGCATGTCGGCGGAGAAAGTGAAGGATGGCTTATAAAGAGGCTAGCGTCAGAGAGAGATGGAGCCACGCCACGCTGACACTCTGCGAGACACTGACCCTTGTATCTGTCTTTTCCCATCCTGCCTGTGTGTGTGTGTGTGTGTACCATTCTCTCTCTCTCTCTCCCTCTCTCCCTCTGTGTGTCTGGTAGGTATGCATGCAGGAGGTCGGCAGGAGGAGGTGATTGATCACAGGCTAACAGACAGAGAGTGGGCAGAGGAATGGAAGCACCTTGACCATGTAAGAAAAGTAATAACATTTTTTATTACTTTACGCTACAGTTCTGTCTGGGACTATAACCTTGATGTGATATGATATATATATGTAGTCGTTATATAGAAACTGTGTACACTATTTGGATGTGATAGGTAGATATACAGGTAGGTAGATGTATGGAATGCATGGATTCACCAAGAGGCACAGCTTTTTTACATTCAATTTGGAGCCATAAATCACTGCTAGCCTAGCTTGCACGTGTGCGTGTGTGTGGCGTGAATGTGTACTGTGCAGTGTAATCTTTTAGGGCTCTTTGACAGCAATTTAACACTTTGCCGCACGCGTGTGTGTCCCCGTTTCGTCAAGTATTTTAGTCTGCATGTGTTGACGTTATTAAACGTGTAATTCCACACAGTAGAAAGGCTGCTTTTGTCATATTTACAACGTAGCGACATGCAGTGATATGGTACGTGAAACGTGTCATTGTAATCAAGCAACCCCCCCCCCCCCCTTCCGTCCCTACACGCACATCCGACACGCCCTAATGCAGGAGCTAACGGCGCCTCTCCCCCCCTCCACCTGCCCCCAGCTGCTGAATTGCATCATGGACATGGTGGAGAAGACGCGGCGGTCGCTGACCGTGCTGCGGCGCTGCCAGGAGGCCGACCGCGAGGAGCTCAACTACTGGGTCCGCCGCTACAGCGACGCCGAGGAGATGAAGAAGGGCGCTGCCAGCGGGCAGTCACGGCAACAGAGCCCCGCCGGGCAGGACAACGCCACGCCGGGTAGGGCACACACACACAAACACACACACACCCAAAACACTTACTTGAACAACATATACTTTTATCTCGTAATAAAATGAAGCGCTCAGATGCAAAAAAAAAACTCTGTCCATCTGACATGTTTTTTAAATTGGCAATATTTCTGGAGCACATGCTAGTATATCTTGAAGGTGTGAAGCTTTTGCAGTGATTGGTCTGTTAAGGCAGACGCTATGCTAAGCTAGCTTGACACTGTGCATGTGTTTCTGCAGACATTCACAGAGAGCTGTTACACCGGCCTGTGTCCTCTGGTTATGTCCCTGAGGAGATCTGGAAGAAAGCTGGTAAGGGCTACTACCTTGTATGTGACCCCCACATACAGTACACACATAGTATAGTATGCAAACAGTGTGTGTGTGTGGGTGTGTGGAAGTCAAGGCCATCTTAATCACCTTGACTACGTTAAAGGCTGGCAGTGGATGAGGAGTTTATTTTTAAGATCAATAACCCACCACACCCCCCGTCCCCTTCCACACACACTCACACACATCTCAGTGTTGCCAGCTGTCTGCAGCCTCTTGCCTTGCTAGGTTGGGATTAATCTGTCATGCTGCTGTTGGGAAGCCATTTGTATTTGATGCTTTACAGTTTAAAATATAGTTTCCTCAAACCACCCGCTTCACAAATTCCAAATATGATGTCATATAATAAAATGTTTTTTTGCTGCTATGGCTGAACATGGGATATAAGTAACGTTTATACCAAATCCAGTGGTTAGGTTATAATAGTATGCTGGATAGAACCAGTATGTCATTTTTGTTTTACCTCTGGCTGGCTTTTGCTATTCCCATTAGCAATAAAGAAATGGTAGTTAAAGATTGAGTATTGAAGCAAGTTTAGTGATATAATAGATTTCAGTTGCTTCCATACATATATTTTGTGTATCTTTCATTCTCTCAGCTGGGATTTCCATTATCGCTTCTCCGAAACACCAAAAGCATTCTGAGGGGGGGAAAGGGAGGCAGTTCAGTGCTTGAGGAATCCACTTTGTATTCACAGTCAGTGATACAGTATATCTGCTTTTTAAACCCCTCGGAGAAAAGAAATTGTCCGCTTGCTTGACCAAGCATGATGTGTGAGATACTCAGAACAAGTAATATGCATTTAAATTGAATTGAGTATCACCATCGGGACTCTGCCAGCTCTCCACTAGTCTGCTCCCCTCCCCAGCTCAGATCGAACTTCCATCTGAAGCATTTGGTGTGTAATCACAATTCCATGCACAAGGCATATATCACACGGCACCCGGGCAATTTCCAGAACTCCTGCTCACACAGTAGGTTAAAGACAAAACCACCCTGGTTTAACAATTTAGCTCGATCACAATAGAGAAAAATGTATCTCCCTTTGAAATAGCACGCATTTTCTGATACTTAAAACGTTGTACGCCTGTCATACAAGAGTGGCCTGCGTAACGGAATGAATGACAGTTGAAAGAGAGTGAAGCACATTAGCAGGGCATAAGGGTGTATTTACCTCACGTCTGCAGGGTAAATGGCACTGGCTATTTCTCATTCAGTCGACATTCGATTATTTTTGAGTGTTTGCAGTATGTTTTTATACTCCAGTTGTGTGTTTTTCTAGCTGAGGAGAGACTGATTTAAATGTAACTGAGGGAGAATTGCAAAATAGTTTTTTTAACACAATGGATGTCTGTGGTGAATACATCTGTTTGAAACGGCCAAAATGTTTACAGTTGGTGATAAATATTCAAGCACCTTGCACAGTGTCCTACCGTTTTCCCACTTCCCCTCACCGCATGGGCCTCTGGGATCACAATGGAAAAGCATAATTTAAATATAAATTGCCTGATTTGCATACGCAATTAGTCAAGTTACAGGCTTGATGGGCGCAAACAAAAAGCCCTCTTTGGTTTGACGTTGAATTCTATCGCTTAACACAAGGTTATTCAATGCGCAAAATGAGTTAAGAAGAACGCATTTTCTAAGACATTACTTGGGATTAATTGCCTTAAACCACAGAGTAGTTATTTGAAAAACTCAAAACTAGAAATATAACCAATATTGATTTGACTTTAAATCAAATACTATGAATATGAACACATTTTTCCAATTACCTGCATGTGTCATCCAGGTTTCAGGCCCTTAGTCGATTGAGCAAATGAAACATGCCACAGTAAGGGGTGTGCCAATTAGCCAGTGGTATACAGAGCTGATAATTACAATAGATGTAGCTACTGGCTGAGAACTATTTCTTACGCACTCTGCAAGTCAGAAAAAGGGAATAGATGTGTGCATGTTCAGCCCACTAATCTATATACAGTAATGTATTCCAAATGTTCTAGAGAATACTATGGTATACGCATACTGTATTTGTTCTCAATTATTCATCTTCACCAGAGAATAATGTATCAGCATTAATTTAACTACTTCCTATATGGAGCCGACTGTATCACCTTTTGTCAGTGTTGGGCAGTAACTAGTTACTAGTTACTAGTAACTAGTTACTGTAATATTATTACTTTTTTCAGTAACTAGTAGTGTAACTAATTTCTATTTCTAATAATATTACAATTACTAATCCAAGTAACAAATAGTTACTACATTACAAGAACAATATATCTGGTCCTAGCAAACTTAGGGTAAGATAATTGAAATTGTAATCAGTAACGTAACTAATTTATTTTAAAACCCAGTAATAAGTAAAGTAATATTATTACCTTTTGAATAAATAACTACTAACTTGTAACAATTCCTGAATAACTTGCCCAACAACTGCCTACTGTACAGTACATCTTAGGATAGTTTGTGTTTCAGAATGGAAAACTGAGCGTAGCGTTAGTTCTGGCAGTCAGCCGTCACTCAGCTTATCACTACTACACCCAGCTGACTCACCCTAACAAGCATATTCATTGGCCCTTAGAAGGAACACGCTTCTTTTTGAACAGTTTCCCGCCATTTCCTCTCTATTGCCGCCACCTTGACTGCTCCTCTGTACGGTTGTGGTGGTTGTCTGTTATTGTGTGTATGCATGTGTGTACTTTAGTCACGTTGGTTGCTTTTCTCACGCATGATTACTCTCTCGATATTGCCATATGATTATATACGCTGCAGGCCTGTTCGGGGGGTTCAAGCATTGCTAGATGCTCACATATATGAGGAGGAGCCCCCCGAATTAAACCATTCCACCAAAGATGACTATTAGCACACATTTGAATGCATGAACTCACAGCTACTTTATCACTCGTAGCTTATTCTCAGCTGGTGGGCTGTGTGAGTGATGTGTTGTCACCGGCGGCACAATGTTGAAACCGAGCCCTTGTTTGCAGAAGAGGCGGTGAATGAGGTGAAGCGGCAGGCCATGTCCGAGCTGCAGAAGGCCGTGTCGGAGGCCGAGCGCAAAGCCCACGAGATGATCAGCACCGAGCGGGCCAAGATGGAGCGCACGGTGGCCGAGGCCAAGCGTCAGGCAGCAGAGGACGCACTGTCTGTTATCAACCAGCAGGAGGACTCCAGCGAGGTACAGATGGGCACGTGCGCACGTACGCACGCACACACACACACACACACACACACACACACACACACTATTGTGATAAGAGAGTAAATATAGTCTGGTGTTTTGGTATTGCGGTATACCTTAACATTTATTATTTATTTTACTTAATACTTGCTTGTTACTTATTAGTTTGATAAAATAGTTGACTTCTGTCAACCTGTGTATGTATCACATTAAACCACATTACAAACAAACAAATGTTTCCTTTTTGTTGTGAATAGATAATGATATACAGTTATAGTGATTAGCTAATAATATAGCATCCAGAGTGTGCAAGTCCAACTGAAAACACACATGAATTGAACATCAAGTAATTATCTGCTCTCAGCCTTTCTTCGGGTGGTGTTTATGTTACGAAGGTTTTGTCCTATACCTTAAAATCACCTTATATAGTTAAGTTAAAATCACCTTATATAGTTAGTTACAGTGCCTTTGTACTGGCACAGATGGCAGGGTTCTCTCCTTTGAAATCTTAACTGATTATCCCATTAGCAACTGCAAATCATGGCAGCTTTCAAAATATCAAAGAGGTGGACGATTAAGCACAGCTATGCCAGCGAGCATGCAAATGAAGGTTATTCCAGAGAAAGACGAGAGCAGAGCAAGGTCAGTCAAGCATCTCCCTGCCTGCCTCCTTGTAGATTAGCTACCATGTTTAGAAAGGTGTTACCAATTCAGCAGAGAGGAAATTAGGGAAGAAGCTTCCTGTTGCTAATCACCGCTGGAGTCCTTGGCGCTTAATGAGTTAAGTGAGTGGGATAGGCGGCCCACACATCTGACATTGATTGCACATGTGATGTTTATGAGAGAGATAGGCACCCCTCAGGACTACATCCAGAAGCTGCTTGTAACATGGGTCTCCTGTCTCCTTGGTTTCAAAGGCATATATAAAGTGGCCCTGGCTGTAACCCGAGATGCCTTCTCCAACTGGCTGCGGTTGGCTTCTGAGCTCTTGAGTGCAGAGACTGCCGAGCGATGTTTAGTCGCGCGGTCTGTTGTGGCGATACCTGACGCTGGTGTTTGTTAGCGTTGCCTTCTGAGGGGCTGCTTTCACTCTTTCATCAAACATGCATTCACTTTCTTTATTTGTATAAAACATACTGTACCGGTGGTTTTCAATTCAGAAAAGACCCCCAAAATTGAATATTGTGGAATAAATAAATAAAACCATATTATTGAGTATAGATTCAAATTAATTCCAATAAAATAAAGAGCAAATATATAGAGCAAATATGTCACAATGCAGTGAAGTTCAGACATCACGTGTAAAACCGTTTGTCAAGGTCAACAGTTAGAAATACAACAAATTAGAAATTACCCTGCGCATCTGTGTGCGCGCGTGCGTGCGCGTGCGTGCATGTGCGCGCGTGTGTGTATGTGTGTGTGAAATACACCACTGAGGACAAACACAGTACGGTACAACTGAAAGCACATGTAAGTGAAACCAGTCCTCGTGTTGGCCTTAGATCTCGTGCACGAGAGGCGAGGTGCACAAGCTAAGGAAGCTGAGAGCCAAGAAGCTTAAGACGCACCCTGAGGTGTTTTGGAGAGTGAGGTTGACAGCACAGTTACCAGCTGGCCAGCGTTACACGAGCACTGAGCCCGCTGTGACAACCAGCATACTGATTGGTTGTGTGTGTGTGTGTGTGTGTGTGTGTGTGCGTGCGCAGAGCTGCTGGAACTGCGGCCGCAAGGCCAGCGAGACGTGCAGCGGCTGCAACACGGCGCGCTACTGCGGCTCCTTCTGCCAGCACAAGGACTGGGAGAAGCACCACCACGTCTGTGGCCAGACCCTCCAGGCCCAGCAGCAGCAGCAGGGGGTCGGGGGCGGCCCCGGGGGGCCGGACACCCCCGCCCCCGTCAGCTCTTCCTCCGCCTGCATACCCAGCAGTGGGGCCGGGAGTCCCACCGCCGCCGCAGCCACCCCGCCCACCGCCACCCCACGCTCCGCCACCCCGGGCACCCCTTCGTCCTCCGCCCTGGACGGCACGGCACGCTAAGGCCAGAGGTGGGTGAGTGGGAAGGAGAGGAAGGCTGGTAAGCCAGCTCTTAACTCCTCCCCCACCCTGTCCAGACGAACATGGCTGAACAGAAGAGACTTGGCAGCGCTGGTGTTCACAGCGGGAGAAGGTTTGGTCCCACAATCAGGTCATATTGACTTGCCGTGACATTTAAAGAAACGCAAAGATATTCTTTGTTTTTAACAAGTGAGTTAATTACGGACGCCCGTTTGACCAATACTATTGCTACTCTCATTGTCTGCGTTTGTCGCTGTGGCTGTTCCCCCCCCCCCGTTAACATCATTGTTGCTTATCTTCCATTTTTCTTTTTAATGTAAATATGAACAGAAGAGACTGAGCAGAAATAGCCGTGAACTCGAGACATATATGATTTCTTCCCTTTGTTATTTCCTACCTGAACCTGGGACATGAAACTAATTGACCTCAAGAAGACACTTTACCAAACAACACACCAAGGGAAGCTAACTAGCTAGAAGTGTGGTTATTGTCACCTATATTACACAAAAAGTAGAAGATTTTAAAGCCCTACAGAAGGACAAATGGCACGTGGGCCACACAGAGACCAGAGGAACGAACTTAAACTCTACAAACCTGTCATGGCGGGCAATGTGCAGCAGATTGTAAAGAAGGCAAGCTGTTTTTTGCCGCTGACTTGGAATAAAATCCAGGTCAGTGGGTTGAGAAATACAAATATGTGTCACTGAACAACGTGAAAGAGTTCTTGGACCTTGCCTACTGCACAGGTGATGGATGTACTGACTTGCAGACGATTCACGTGCATGTTCTGTGGACACACCCAAACAGGAAGTGAAGTCATCATCCCGCCAGTGAAACTGTCAGCTTCACGCAACATTAGTCGCCGGGCCACAGGCTCTCCCTGCCCGTCACTCTTTGGTCCTGTCAAACCCTTGTCATGTTTCTTCATCTTCTTGGCCTCTTTTTCTGTGGTGTCACCAATGGTTATTTATTGTATCTGTGTTGGACAACTGTGGCAATGCATAGTGCTAGCCGACTTCAGCCAGTCACACATATTCCCCTTTTTTCTCCCTTCCAAGCTGGTGCAAAAAGAGATAAAAAATAGTGTTATCTTTTTTCCCCAAGCTGCTTTTATATTCTGTGCATAAGTGGTAGATCCTTTATAGTTTAAGTTTCTCCGCCCTTTGTCCTCGAGAAAAGACACAAGCTATATCTCAGAGCTGCTACTTGAGTCCGACCCAGATCTTTTCTGAGAACTAGCATGTTACGCGGAATGCTAACCTAAATGTTTTGTACAAGGGACATAAATGTATTTGCACTGTCACAAAGATTATTTCAGCATGCTTCTTTTCAGCATTGTTTTGTCGGTATAGAGCCATACTTCACAAACCGATTTTTGTATTTAGTGTTAGCGTATGTGTTCTGTGCATTCTTTATTTCTTTTTATTTTTGTAAAGTTGGGAAAATGTTAAATCGCAAAATTCACTTATTGTAAATGTTTTTCCCCTCAGAATGCTAACAAAAGCAGTCATAACTTTTCTTTGAATAGTTAAAGACAGTGCATGCACATTACTGAACGTTTGTTAAATATTTGTTGTTATTTTTTAGAAAAACCTAAAAAATTACCCAAAAAAAAAAACATTTTAAAAAAGAAAAAAAGAAACGAACTTTCCAAATGCAGAGGTGTAGACTCCGATTGACAGCTTTAACATTGTAGAGCACCAGGTAACACAGTATTAACACAAGATAAAAATAATAAAATAAAAAAACACAGAAGACAGCCAAAGACTGACACCAAGGACCAAAATCCAGATTTAAATTATTTCGAGAGGTTTGTGCAAACACATTCTGGTTATTGATTTACGTGGCTTTGTTGAAACAGAGCAACATTTCTGTTTCATATTCTGACTAATTCATGTAATTTGTTAATTTTTTCTGGATCATGTATGCCTGTGGCAGTCATATTGCATTGTAAAAACAATATTTGTGAATGAGTGCATTATGAATATTTCACAGCAGTGTTACATTTGAACTGGAGCAATAATAACCAATGTAACATACACTAATGACTTCTGCAACATATATTGGGAGGCATTTTATGAGGTTCCTTTCTCAAATGTTCTAAGATCATTACACAAATATCAAATTATAAACTTAAATCAGCTTTAAGCAGTTCAGTTTATAATTTAAAAAATACCATTTGCGGTGAGTTACTGTTTTTTCACGTCAGCCTGAGTTTTTCTTCGCTGTTATGATAGAACTACAGTTTTTAAATGTTCAAGCAAATCTCTTTGATCGACACTTGACCCTGCCGCAACCAAACGTTCTCCCCCCTACTCCCCCACCCCCAACAACACCTTGGTGCTACACAAAAAGCGCGTCAAGAATTCTGACCTCAAGGAACAAAGGGAGCCCCACAAAGGCTCAGCCTCCGGGGGTCCAATGTGTCCTCTCTCTGTCCACCTCTCCCTCGTCTAAATGAAACGAACACCTGCGTTGTTGATCCTAAAGGGTTATTCTATCCAAAAAGGTGTCTGACACCCTACTTGCGACTCCTCAGAAGCTGTGAAGAAACAGCCAAGCTGTTTTAACACTAGTGTGTTTGAAAATATACAGTTACAACAATACAACAAAGAAAAGTGTGCGTTCATAATTTTCAGGGCAAAACCTGGGTGTAAAAAAAATAAAAAATAAAAAAAAAGCCTCTCAATGATTCTTTGATATCTTTTCTTTCTTCCCGTCTGTGTGTTTTGCTACAAGTTCCTCGGTGGCAAACAAGCCTCATTCTACCTCTTACAGCACGATAAGAGCACCAGTCATGGCGCCGATACTGGTCTAGTCGAACCAAATGGGCACAAGAGAACAGGAAAATCAAAATATAAAAATCCAAAGTTGAAGCTCATACAGCTGCAAAACCATATCACTTCTTGGTAACAATGCAGACCTCATGAATAAATGAAACAGAAACTGAATAGAAACGCATGAATAGTGAAGAAAACGTACTTTTTCTTACGTTCCTTTTATTCCTGTGGCATTTCTGTAATACATTGAGGGTTTGGATTGTTTGAAACCGATAAAAAAATTGTGCTAATTCTAAAGAATAACGTCAAACCCTTTTGCGATGATACATGCAAAGGTCACAGATGAAAAATGATTCCTTCTCTCTTTCTCCTCCCCTTTTCTCCTCTTTTTTCTCCTCCTCCTCTACTCTGTTGTGTACTTGTCGCTAAGGTTAAAATGGGGATGGGTTCGCGCGACAATGCTTGTAAAAAAATATTTTAAAGCTATGATTTTTTTCACAATAGGGGAAAACGTTTTATTTCCCTACTGGTCACATTTTTGTAAAGGCATGGGCTAGCAGCGAACACAGTAGCATTGATCTGGGGGGGGGGGTCTTCTTAGAGGGTGGGAGAGTCTTCGGGGTCACTTGAGAAAAGAATATTGTGAATAAAGAACTCATTTGAAGTTGTTGTGCAATACTTAACTGAGATATGAACACCACAGGTTAGTGGTGGCGCTAACGCTGAGCGGTCTCCACATTGGTCAGTCTACTATGTCAGAACTGTGGTTTCTTGTTCATTATTATTTTCTTTGTTTTGTTTTTTGTTCGATTTTTTTGTTTAACTTCTTATTTGGGCTGTAAACTATGGTCTGTCAGTCTGTGAATCTTTGCAGTATAATTCTGGTATTGTTGTTCTCCTTACGGTGTAATAAATATGTTAATACCCGCATTGAAGACTTGAGACTCATTTGAAGTGATGGTACTGTACCTATGAGGTTGATATCATTCACAACAATATCTTTTAGATACCATTACATTTATTTTCATACTCACAATTTACATTATTGACATTGTATGGCATTTGTATGAAAATTGTACGTGGTCAATTTATTTTAATGTGAGATGGGGATTCAAAACGCTTTGTAGGTGGAAATATCAGTCACTGGGTGGAAGTATTTGGGGCTAAAGGTTTATTGTTCAGGAGTTGATGTAATATAGCAGATAATGTGATATAATGTTGCATTTTAAATGTTTTATTTTAAATGGGTAGGATTAGTTGGCTAAATGTCACACATTCGTACACAATTTAAATTCCACACTGCATTTTAAGATTGCTGCTGTATAAAACCATACAACACACATTAAAACAAGCATTCCTATATTTAACATGACAATGCCTCTACAAAAAGCAGAACATTGAACCTGCAGCTTTATCCATTCAGTAACACAGCACTGCATATATTTCATCTCAACAAGTTAAAATGTCATGCTGTTCAGGCAACATGCATAAACAACTCATAACAAGCATAATATAACATTCAATTGAAAAACATTACATTTTAGGGTTGCAAACACATTGAGAACTGCTGCACTTGCCATTTTAAAAGTCAAACGTTTCAAATTAGTCTTAAAAACATATCTCTATTTATCAGTAAGTCGGCTTCTGAAGAGCGGCCAGAGGCCTGTTTGATTAATGAGTCATGTAACGACGGCAAGCCAAGGAAATCACTGCTAATTGATTCATTGTGAGGGTGCATGGCAGCATGGTGTGTGCTTATAGGCCCTGCTGTGACCTCCCTGACAGCAGGGCCATTATAGGCTATATACACTTGTACTCCTATATATTTGCAAACATACTTAGTACAAGCTGGAGAGGCTTGACACAACTTTTGAGTTGAATGCACTTATTCGTTTGCCTGTAATACCATTGTTAAGGCATTTCAAGTTGTGCACCATTAATACAAAATATAATAAAATAAAAACTTGGATCAGCCCGTTGAACGTGAATGACAATGAAGCAACGGAGGAGCTATATTCTGCTCTGGGGAAGATTTTTTTAAGACCCTCTCCCGCTCTTTATCTCTGAAGAACCACTTTGGAGTCCCTACATCCCAGGGACGTGATTTTCCCGCCACGTTCTTCTACATAAAATTCATTGTGACCGGGGTCTTTCTCCTCCCCTCAACACTCTCCTTCTGTCCGTGACTCCTGCTCCCTCTTATCGAGCCAGGCAGAAGCAGACGGAGGCTCAAATTAAAAGCCAGTTTGGGGGGGGGGGGGGGGGGGGGGGGGGGGCACCCCCCCCCCGCGGCGCACAGCCGATAACAATACGAAATGGATTTTCTCAAACAGGGAAAAACAGCTGTCTCCATTATTTGAATGCTTCACCTTTCCCCGCTCCGTTAATTGGCTCCTTGATCACAGGCAGAGGTGCACGACGTCTGATAAGCCATAGGTTATTAGTAAAGTAGCCTGTAGGGCGGCAGGGCAGCCTATGCCCACGCCGGGCTGGGGGAGATGAGATAAAAGGCCCTCTAATGCCGGTGCGTGTGCCCGTGCGTTTGTGCTTGTGTGTGTGTGTGTGCGTGCGCGTTAGGGCGCCGCTGTTTGGCCCCCCTCGTCCCTCGTTTCAGCTGTCGGAGGGCAAAAGAAGAAGAGGTAGCTAACGCTGGATTGTGATTTAAGGTGTTTGTGGGGGCGTCAAGGGACACAGCGTGAGATATGACTTTCTCGCTCTCTTTCTTTTTTAAGCCTTCGACTGTATCTCGCCCTCTCTCGCCCTGTGTGACTGAGAATCAAACTGTGTGACAGAAATTCCCCGACGCTTTCATATTGGTCTGATATGTGGGAAATGGTAGGCTTATACGATAGCCCTCGCAGGAGAAAGGAGGTATGAAGATGGGAGCTGGGTAAAAAGGGAAAGAAAGAAAGAGACATTTACCCCTTCCAGGGCCCCTTTTAAATGATGGGCGGCCTCTTTGATGCTCAGCCAAGCTGAATTCAGAGCATTAAATCTGATGGAATTTCCACTATAAGCCTGTTTATGTATTTTCTCACATCCGTGGATGAGGGGTGATTTGCCACACTTCACCACAGAGGAATGGAATCTTCTAGAAGCCACTATCTTGTAATCCATTTTCTCTCTCTCTCTCTCTCTCTCTCTCTCTCTCTCTCTCTCTCTCTCTCTCTCATTCTCTCTCTCTCTAAGAAATGGGACCGGAGGGGACAAGCAGGGTATTTGTGTGTTGTAAAGCGTGGTAAGAAAAGAGGGGAAGTGTAGATATTAAATTACCAAGCACAAGGTTATCTGGTGCCTGCACATGGCTGGGCTGCCCTGGGCCGACGGGAGCCTGCTAATAGTGTTCACACCCAATGACATTATTAAGGAACAGGGCCTGTGTAGAAGGTCTGTCTGTCTGTCTGTCTGTCTGTCTGTCTGTCTTTTTCCTTCTCTGACATTCATGCACATGTGCAGCCAAGGTACACACACTAGGGAAATGGAGAGGAATATCAAGGGAGAGATGGATTAAAACACATTTTCTTCACAATTGTATTATTATTATTATTATTATTATTATTATTATTATTATTATTTATATATTAATTTCTTTAATTATTACTGCTACTATTATATCTATTTTTTTATCTCTCTTAGCCCAACACTTCTTTGTACATCTACATTAGGATTTTCAAGAGTAGAAAGTCAAGTTTGGATAAAACCACCACAAGGTTTATGCTGACTTCAGAGTGTCATCAATGTGATAAAGCTTGTCTATGATTTAATTTAATCTCGTCAGACCAGCATTATGGAACAGGAAAATATTTTTAACAGGTGCCAAAGACGAGTGCATGCTTCTCTTAGCTGACATTTTAAACCATGCTTAATCTACAATTTATCTGTCATAAACATACAAACTGGCATCTCAAATGTCCTCCCTTGTCAAGTATGGTCTAATTTCATATATATGGAGGCGTGATGTGCAACACGAATCAAGATTTCGACATACAAGTAGGTTAAAGAAACCAATTTACTGCCCCAAACGTAACCATGTGTTTCCCTTTTTCTAATCTGTCTTATTAAAATTCGTATTAAAATCTTTCATAATTTATAGTTCTGCGTAGCACAAACTCATGATGAGCTTTAATATTGACAAACTAATAGGCCGCACTGCAAAGGTTCAATTGAAACAAATTGAGATAATAAACAGATGATGTACTGTACGATCTCCTTTTTGAAAACTGTACAGTCCACCAGGTTTTATTCCAAAGCTACATGTACTTACATTATGTAGACTTCACACATAAATACTGTAAGTACAGTATTGTGTAATGTTTATTTAGAGTAAACATGGAAAACTTCATAATTTAGGAATAAGTTACTCCTATCACTTTTTCCCACTCCTCTCCAATTTGGCCTTTCATTAAATGGATGTATTCTTTTGGCTCTGCTATATCTTTGCTCTCTGAAGGTGCTGGAGAGCCTTAGGCACACCACTGCTGTAGCTAGAGTACACTGGGAGTTTCCTGTTTGTGAAACCTGTGTGTGCAGTGGTTGTACCAACCAGTGGTACATACCGTATGGATCAAGGACAAATAAAGCCCATGCAGGTACCAATGTCCTCTATACATTACCCAGCAGATGTGTGGAAAGGATAAGAATAAAAAAAAAAAACTTATCATCAGGACACATAGTGTTTTTACTGTAATTATATAAGGCCCATGTTGTATACTGTATGTGTGTACATGTATTTTTCATTCTTTAATTTCCTATTTTTCCTGTTCTCATGTAAACTAACATTTAGATATTTCAGTATAGGAACACAACCACGGTATCCGTACTAACTGATGGGCACCTCTTTGATGCTCAGCCGAGCTGAATTCAGAGCATTAAATCTGATGGAATCTAACAGATTCCCTCTCAGCTTCAGGAACTCTGCCTCGCAGAGAGCTGTGTATTAAGAAGAGCCCATCTGTACAGGCACAGCCTCTCAAAAGCTTACTGAATTGTTGATGTTGTGGTCGTTAAACTCCTCAGAACTGTGGATGAGGAGAAATGCGGAACCGTTCATGTTTTAAATTGCATAATCTTACACCACAACTCACCCTCCCAACACTTTCTTCACACAGTAGCCTTACCTGTACAGAAAGTAAGCATTTCCCAACCTCTATATTTGACATTGGCTTCATGGTGTGTGTGTGTGTGTGCGTGCGCGCGCATGTGCGTGTGCATGTGCGTGTGCGTGAAAGTGCAGACGCATAACACCTCGCTAAGAGCTGAAGTCAATAGGTCCACTCCCATGCAGGCGGCTGGCAGAGAGAGTGTGATTGATGGCTAATGAGGTCTGAGCGAGGAGCTGGGGCCAGACTGGCTGTACGCTGCCTACTGTGGCTTTACGGCATGATGGATGGCACACTGAGATGCCTCCGCGCTCAGACAGCACCGGTGCACAGCACTGCTCAGAGGGACAGGCTGGTTGTAGCCGTATGTGTGTTTACGTGCGCCATCCATTAACCGGGCCTGATTAACCCCTGACCCCTCGTAACCCTCTGGCGTTAGCCTAGCCCTTGTCCTGTGTCCACACAGCGCGTATAGCCAGAGTCGCCGCATGCAAAAGCAGTTTACCGTGCGGCGCAGCAGGGCCTCACACCCCATCCGTCACACTCCGGCCCCTGCTGTTTCCTGCTCCAGGCTTCTATCCAATAGCATCCAGCCTGCTCCTATAGACACAGTGTGGCTCCTAGTAAAACCTAGGCAGAAAACAGTATCTTCCCTGGCACTGTTTGGTCAATGATAGTATGTGCCCTATGGAGAAGCTGACCTTGACAGATGCCATGGTTAAGGAGGTTCGCCCTTAACATTGCGTATAGACCACATGCAAATAATATTTACACACGTATAAAAGACATTTGTAGAATCTGCTAGTGTTCTGTCATCTTGACCGTATTCAGGAAATGTAATTTATTTGTCTGCATTCTAACAGTGACAAATAGGTCCGTCCAGTGCTGTGACAGGCACAATATGCTAATGCAATTCCAAAGATATGTAATTAGATATCCTATAATGCATTATTGGTCCTTCGAGCCAAATATTACTCAGCGTGAGGGCTTTAAGCTAAATAATACGTGGGAGCTGCTATTTATCAAACAGCTAAAACTACTACTACTCAGTGCTCAAGCTTCTGCCTCAATCTATCTTTCTCTCTCTCTCTCTCGTATTCTCTCTCTCTCTTTAATACCACTCTCCAATCTGGCTTTCACATCAAATGGAAGTATCTTTGTCTCTGTCTGTCAAATGGGAGTGTATGGGTGAGGGAGCGGGGAGAAGGGGGGGCCGGATCAGAGAGCAGAAATGTCGAGGGTGAATAAGTGTGCGTGACGAGGCTGGGGACACATGGGGACACACCTGAGGTTTTTTTTCGCCATGGTCCCGCTGTGATGAATAACGCCGTCCAGATTGATGAGGAGACCCGTGGAGCTCCTGGAGCCATTTATAACTCACTGCTGGCCCAACACCCCCCACCACCTCCCCAGTCCATAACCATATCCATATCCATAACCCCCCTACCCCTGTCCCTCTGCACCCCTTCCTCTCCCACTGTCTTCCCCAGCTGTTGTGCACCTGGACACCGGCCTAGCAGAGGAATACAGGAATACATCCCATCCATCTCTCTGAGGGGGCGTGCAGGGTGGAGAGGGTCGGAGCAGGGTGGTGGTGGTGGTGGGAAGGGAGCAGTTCTGAAAGTGAGATTGGTAAACAAGAGGCCAAACTAAATGTAAGCCCCGGCAAAGTCATGGCTAGTGCCGCTACATTGGACATGCGTATCACAGTAATCCCCAAACAAGTGTGCTGATTTGGAGGGGACCTGATTGTTGTTACACAACGCTATGCTAATGCACGCAGAGCATCTCATATTTATCTAAGGTCTCGTTGGGAGGAGAGACTCAACAACGGCACGGTCAATGGAAGACTTGATTTGTGATATGAGATCACTGCCAAATTTGTGCATCTTGAATAATACAACTTCAAAGGCTGTATTCATTACAGCCCGGAATGCACTACTGGAAACCAGATAGTAATCCAATAGAAAGTTGAATTCTGCAATCAATCTCAATTCAAGTAAATGTTTTTTAATTAGCTGTTAAGATGCTGTTTTTTTTTTTTTGTCTCTTCCCCGATGTGAAATACATGAGCTGTACAGCTCTTGCAGTCTCAGAGCGATGTGTGTTTACTTGTTGTTTTGGCCTTGTTTGTGAGAAACACTGAAACTGTCATGTTAATGCAACAAAGTCTTAGACTGCAGCATGGGAATGATTGAATATTTAGAGTGGTGCATGGAAGGAAAATACACTTAAAATACATTCCAATAGTACTTGCTAAGAAGAATATTAAAATATAATAGGTCTGCTAGAGGCATGTCAAGCTATCATCTTGATTAAAAGCTATTTACTGGTGAAGTTTGTTTGTGAAATACATTTTTCATTGCGAAGTGTCACATTTCTTTGGGTTTTGCAATGCAAATTGGCTGAAAAATGTTGTTGAAATATGCATGGGATTGCTAGACACTCACAAGACACCAAAATAATCTTGATTGGTAAGAGGGAGGAAGATGGATGAAAATTGTCCGGGGTTGGCTGTCAAGGGACCAAGGGAGGTTACGGTGTTGTTCTGTGTCTGCTTGAAATTCTTCAGATCAGAAATGGCAGCTCCCGTATGGATTTGAAAACAGCCTGCTTTCAGCATACTAATAAACAAGCTGCAGACAGACACACACAAACACGGACACAAAATGCTCAAAGATGAGACACGCACGCAGATACAAACACACATATTTTCAGTAAGTATTATAATAAACTAAATAAGTTATGTCTAAAATCACATATGCCCATGAAATTAGAATAGAGAACATCTTAAAAGTTTGCCATCCCGTCTGTTTCCATTACCAGTCTCTCTCTTACACACAGACATCTGCCTACTTCATAACCCATTCAGATGCTGTCATTGTCCCATCCGTCAAATGGGAATAACGTGAGAACGTGCATGATTAGATTGCGGTGGAATCTTCTCATCTACTGCTTCAGAGAGGTGGACTACGCTGGGTCAAATGGCTGCTGACAGACCATCATGGAGATATTTCCTATATTACCCCAGCTCTCTCTCTCTCTCTCTCATTCCCATCCCTGTGGCCTATCTCTCGCACCCTTTCTTAAACCACTGGCTGCTCTGAAACATCCTGGATTTCTATCTATCCAACCGCTTTTATTTCCTGTCTCGCGTTTATCGATCAATTTTTCATTCTCTTTTCTGCACGAACATCTTGCATTTGTCTCCCGACCTACACTTCCTCTCTCTCCCTCTCTCTCTATCTCTCACACACTCATTGAAATCTACAACAAATGTTTGACCAAGCTGTTCCTCAGCTCAGTGTGTGAGTGCTTGGTGTCGGACACGTCTGACATGATGCATTGGCTCTGTTTAATTATAGAGATGCTGAATAAATATTTACAGATGGCCGATCCATCTTCTCTCATCCAGTCCCGCGTATATCGTTGATTTATGAACCAGCCAGTTAGGCTGAAGGAAGCGGCTGTCAATGTTTCTGTATGGAGACTGCCTGCAATAAATTCTGTTTGATAACGGGTTCTGATGCTATTGGCCTATTCAGTTTCCTTCTTCATTTAAGACATATTTAAGATATTCCAGCTTTCAGGGATTGTCAGGTTAAATAAGAAATGGTGTGCTTCTGTGAAGCTCGTCAGCATATTGAGCTCAGAAGCCGTGTGGATATACATTCACTCGTGAAGCTCTCCTATTACATAGAACACATGACTTGTGGCGAATGGTTGCTTTGAGTCTGGTTGATGTAAAGCAAATATGAAAAATACATTTACAAATATGTTTAACATGATACATATGCCTGGCTTTGAGTGCATGCACTAGGCACCACATTTTGTGAAACCCATCCATCTCCAGTGTGTGCATGCACGTGCGTGTGTGTGTGTGTGTATGAGAGAGAGAGAGAGTGCGAGTCTACATTTCCCAGCAAGGGCACAATGCATTACTCTAGGTACTTTTCTTTAGAAGTCACCGGAGGACTTTTGTTACCGGCCGTTTCCAAACAAGGTCTCCTCCTGCGTCGCGCATGCTTTTGAGGCACGAGCATGCATGCGCGTGTATGGCTGCCTGCCACCACCATCTGCTATCTGGTCAGCCCAGCTAGCCTCTGGAGGGCACCTGGCCAGCAGCTTGCTCACCTGGCACTGCTAGCCCCTGCCAACCCACACACCTGGCCCTGGCAGCGACCGGGGGATAGGGAACATATTGCACAACGCAGCTAGCTCATAAACAGGGTAGTCAATGTACTAGAGATCCGCATTGTTACACAAGGAACAGGCTGAATGAGACTCAGTATATGCTAAATGCCCGTATCGATTACATATTGCCTATATGGATATATACCTTAGCTTAGGATATATACCTATATTCACAAAGTGAATATGGTCTGGTTACACCAGGCTAACATTGCCTAGGCCCGCTTTAGAAACGTCACAATACACAATGTTGAGCTCCGTTCAATGCATTGTTGCCAGCTTGCACCAGCCTGTGCCAGCTCACCTAGCATATGTTAGCCTTTTCCTTTTCTTCAGGTTGTCATTCGCTAGTGCGCTCGTCTGCCTGTAGGAAAGATGCTCTTTATACCGCACTACACACACACACACACACACACACACACACACACACACAGAGTGGACACAGAGGGACAGACACCTGCAGTGTTTGTCACCTCTTCTTTTGGAATCTGCAACCGCACGGCATTGTGGGAGAGACAGCCATCTGTTGTAGCTGAGGCTGCAGAGAAAAGGGCAAGCGGGGCATGTGGCACCACGCTGCTCTTTTCTGTTGTGGCTGTGCTGTGGTGCTGACTTCTGTGTGGCTTTACTAAGCTGGAGTAATACAGCTCCAACACACTGAAGAGTTAGTCATTTAGGTCCTTCAAATAGACATTTAGACATGTTTTTAGGTTTAGCCACGACGTTACACACTGTTTTTTGTGTGTGAAAATTTTGTTATTGTAGAATATCAACGATTTCATACAAATCCAGTTTCCCTCTTGTATGCAACTAACTGCTTTTTTTTTACTGAATAGGGAATAAGGAAGTAGTTGTAGTGTAGCACAGATATGAGACATGTTGCTGTTGGACCACAGCACTGTTCTGTAGCTCGGCAGATTAGAGATAGAAAAACTTGGTAGAAAGTTGATTTAATAAATGTTAACAAATGTTGACAGCATTTGATGCTGTGATGTGACAACAGTACGTAACGTGGATGTGAGTCCAGATAGCACGGTGGATATTATCGCTGGCCTGTTCCTGAAGGACATTCATTTGTTCTCTGGCTGGCTTGCTGCGAGCCCAGCCGGCGTGTTCATCGGAGACAGATGTTTGGCCGGCCGAGCCTATGAACGCCACAGGCACTGTGTGTTCTAGAAAAATCCAGATGCTTGTACCTGGTGTTCCACCCCGCCTGCCGCCCCGGAGACACCGGGCACGCTCCCCTCAGCCCCCTCCTCCTTCCCGGGCGGTGTGTCACGTGACCTCAGGCTGGTGTGGGTGTGCTTGTCAATCATAACTGATGACGGGGAGGAGGGCAGAGATGGGAATGATAGATGCCGTCGTAGATTCAACCGCAACAGACACATCGCTGTGTATCTGACTATCGTGTACCGGGTCCAAAGCAGATGTGAACCTTCACACCAAGGGGTCAACTGAGGGGTAATTCTTTATATTACACAACTACAGTATGAGCTCTTGTTTTGCCAATCTCAACATCACAGAACATAAAACCTTACACAGTAAAATATATCAAATAAACATATTGTTGAATTTGCGTGTGTTGTAGTTTCCCATTCCATCAGATTGCACCTCATAAACCAACAATACCATCAACAAATGGAAGTGTGTATTATTATCATCTGCGCAGTCCCAATTGTTGCCTCAAAACTCAAGGAAACTTCAGATAAAAAGAAATAAGAAAGAGTTAAAGCTACTTAACCCCCCCACGCCGTTTGATATGGCAGCAGTGTTTTTGTGGTATTTGTTATGTGTACGACTACGGGTGGTAATGGTGTGTTTGAGGCGAAGAGTGTTACTGGCCCAGAACTGCCAGGGTGCGCACGTATGCCTGACGGCTGGGCTCTTGTCTCCAAAACTCCCTTAATGAGGAACAGGTCAGTAATGGCACTGTTTTCTTGTAACCTCAAAGGACCTGCTGTTCACTTGCTGCTATTTCAGCTGTTATATATACCTTATATTGTGATAAGACCAGAGCTGGAGCATGTTAGAGAGAACGACTGTAGGGCTTGGGTTTTGCTAATCTTTTTCTTTTACAGTCTTGGTGTGTATCTCCAACATCCTCATTTTGGCTGTGTTGCTTTTTGTTATTGCTGGTTTTGATAGAGAGATACAGTAGCCGAGTTATTGTCCTGCACAATCTGTGGCATCTCTCCTTTCTCCTGATTCGCATCAGTAAAACGTTTCATCTTTCTTGATATTCGCCTGCACGTGTTAGCACCAATTGTTGCACATTTGTTATTACCCTCGGATGGCTCTCGGCTCACGGTTTAAGCTTTGAATTCAAATTACGACTCATTACTCTTGCTTTTTATTATGTGCGTTATCTCTTAAATTCATCAGACATACCTCAGTAGGTTGTGCATGGTTACATCTGTATCACAGTCCACTTGGGAGCACCTAGAGAAACACACTGCCCCCTAGTGGGCATTTTTTGCCCAGCATAATTAACACTGCTCAGTAGCCGTCAAGCAGACAATGCTCTGGTGCTCTGCCAGTGGCTCAATATAACGATCCGTCATAGGCAGCGATGCAAGACAATAGATTTTGTGTTGATTGGAGTGGCTCCAATCCCCCAGCTATGACACCGGCTCACCGCTTGCTATCGAATCGCTGTTTTTCTCCCACTCGAGCCACACAGGTGCCTAACACAGCAATCAATGCTACTCATTTTAATAGCGCCACTTCTTTTACCCAAGGGGGTAGGAGAGGGGAAAAGAGGAAAGGAGAGGAATCCGGGTGAGCTATAGAGTCAAGTCATTTCTTTGAGGTGAAGACCGCAATCACAGCACTGAGGCCTTGGAAAATGTGGGACTAAGTGGGCAGGGGCCATATACCAGTGACAGTTGTTATTAAAGTGTGAGTGACGTGCACTTATTTCAGGGTACTGCCAGGAAAAAAAAACGGATATAGAAATTATTAATGGCCGGAAGATATCAAGAATGATCAAAGGTGTGATATTTTATAGCAAACCGGTACAGCAGTAGGCCTACATATGACCAACAGCACAGCTCATTAACAAGTATTTTCTCTGAGATCTTCTTGGTAACTACAACGGTTAACTTTGCTTTTCTGTCCCATCTTGCATTGCACATACTGCATGCTGCCTTAGCAGCATACAGTATGTGTGTGTATGTGTTCCATATTGTACAATATTTGCATTTCATATGTGTGAATGCACCCATTTCATGTGTATCTGTACAACATGTGTGTGTGAATGCGTTTCACATATTTGTATGCATTATATTCAAATCTGTCTGATTGTACAGTATACCATATGTTTTTATGTGAAGCACATGCCTTTATTTATATGTGCTATATATAAATAAAGTGCCTTGCCTTATACTGTATGTGTGTGTGCATTATGTGTGCATACCTGTTTCATATGTTTATATGTAATAAAAGTCTGACATAACTCCTTAACAGCCCCTCATAGCCAGGCCTTTACCATGCAGTTACATATGTTCTACATTATGACAGGACGCTATCAATATCTTCATTTTTCTCCACGTGGAAGCACCTGTGTATATGCGTGTATATTATCCCAAGGTACTAGCCTACAATAAGACCCCTTGAGCAGCTGTGGGCTCCTCTAAACGCATTACAAGTGACTGTACCTAATGACAAGGCCGACTAAATACCTGCTAACAAATGACGGCAGGCTGTGGTGCTCACTTTAACAAAGAAGGTGCATAATGAAGCCATAGCACCTTCTTTTCCAATACATCATCCTGAGTGAGTTTGCCAGCATCACTCTCCTCTGCCTCCGAGCATGGTAAATGAGAATTTATGCATCTGCTACTTTATCATTCTTTACTCTTTTCACCCCCGCGAGGTAGCGCCGCGCGAGACAGATATTCTCACCAAAGGCAATATCCCCCTCTCAGTAATTATATCAGAGCCGCAGAATGGCTCATTAACATATGCTGGGGCGTGTCAGGAATTTACAAGCGGCCTTTGCGGGATGCTTCTCGGCGGTGTAGCCGCCGCCGATCTGATGCAGCCTCCTTCCAGGGCGCTTCAATCTCATTTCCATAAATGTCACTCAAGCTGTGCATGTGCCATAAATGCACAAACACGGCTCTGCGCTGTGGTTATGGCAATCACCGGGGAAGGCTCGCTGATATGGGAATAGCCATGCGTGGGTGTGCATACACGCATGTGCCTTGTCTGAAACAATATTAGCAAAACAAAAGGGATAAGGGCAAAGGGCTGTTTTGATGAAGTGCCTCCCGTCACTGCCGATACGGGGCGAATAATTGTTTGTGTGCTAGTCTGTTTGGGGAAGGTTTAACACTTGTGTGTGTGGTGAATGTGTGCTCACAGGCGTACGGTCTCGCAACAGATACCAGCAGAGAGAAAAGGCGTCATGGTGCTGCGCTAGCTACTGCTTCAGGACTCAACATCTGCTGCCTGTGGCAAGACATGTTCTGATCTGGCGACCTTTCACCCCTAGCCATTAACACGATGTAGCGTCATACAATGGCCTATTTAAGGGCCATGAACACATTAGACATGGTATTATTGCAGTGTTTTTACAGCATAATTAAATCAAATACAATTTCATGGTAATAAACAAAATAATGGAACTTATTCAGGACATGGTGTTTTAGACACATTGCTGCTCTTCCATACTAGAAGTGAACATTTTAAGACATATCATGAAGCCATTATAAGTAATTATGTTTGAGAATAACGACAATAGCCTTTTCAGGAATAACATAGATAATGATAGTTAGTTAAGGGATTGCATGGCAATTGGATGCAAACTGCTCATTCTCCTGGTATTGTTCATGGTATAAATATTGGAAAATATAAACGCTCAAAATAAATGTGTGTGCCATTTACAGCATTAACAGCATTTATCCAAAGCAACATACAATAAGTGCATTTGTCAATAGCTGAATAGGTTAAACACCAGTGCAGCAATCACAACACATTCCTTTAATCACGTTTATTTACTTATACAATATATCAGAAATAAACACAACATAATTACTAAGGCAAATCACCAATAACAAGTGCAGGTTCATTGACCATCATGTTGCCCTGCTGGGCATATGAGATCAGAGGGCAGACTGTCCCACCGGCGCTGGCTGCCTCACATTGTGTGCCTGACCTCAGGCCTTTGCCCGGTCCATGCAAACGAGCCAAAGACAGACTGGTGCGGTCTTTAGTTCCAGCACATTTGCTGAGAGCTTGGCAGAGTGCCTCGGATGCTATAGTCACGGCAAACGTTTTCTGTCATGAGTGGCCAGTAGCTTTGTAAATGGCCTTTCAAAAAACAAGATAATACTACAGATATGGGTCATTTGGAAAGAATGCATCGATTCGGTGAGCGTGCATGGAGTAATGCTGAAAATAAGTTTGATAAGTGTAAGGGACGGGAGGAAGGGGGGAGGGGGGGAGAGAAAGAAGAAAAAATCACTTTGCGTGAGTCTTCTTTGCCCTGGTGAGTGTCATTACAATGACTGAAGACCCAACGTCCATTTCTCCCATCGACCTCTCTCCCTCTCTCTTGCTTCTCTCTCTCTTTCTCACTCATTGTCATTGCGTTTTCCTTTAAGTGCACTTTCGCCCGCGCCACTTGGAAATTGATTGAAACAAAATGTCACAATTATGCCCTGTAGCTCGCCGCTTCAATTATTCATCAATTAGGGGCTAGGCTTCTTTTTTTTTTTTTCTCCCCTCCGAGCTGATTTTTCATTCAGTTTGCCCGAGATGTATGGCTCCCCTGCTGTTAACCAGTCCAAAGTCATTAGTTTCTGGGTTTGCAATTAAACCTGATGCATTATGCATGAGGCTCCGACTCGCTAGGCACGCGAGCAACAGCGGCCACAGCGGCTACAGCAAAAGAGCTAGCAAGCTCTGGAGGCTCGGATGGGAAATTAATTTGATAGAAATTAAAGTTCTGTCATGCTCGCTCGCTCACTCTCTCTCTCTCTCATTCTCTCTCTCTGTCATTCTCTCACTCGCAAGTTGGAACAGATGCCACCAGCTACAGATATACCGTAGATTGAGACAGGACAGCGCGCAGCGTAGCTGTGCCAAGGTCAACAGTGATGAGCGAATAGGATCACATTAGGTATGCATAGCCAGCCCAAAGATTTACTGTCTGTGTGTGTGTATATATATACATATATATATATATATATATATATATGTATATATATATATATATAGTGTATACAGTATACAGTATAGCGCTTGCACGTGTTTGTGTGTGTGTGTGTTAATTTAAGATTAATACATATCTGTCATTTTTATCAGTGTATGATGACTTTTTTCGAGCCGTGTAACAGAGGAAGGGTTCACTGTTAATAATTTTGGCATTTTAAACCTACAGGACAATACAGGTGGGATAGGGTTGGGGTTGCTTGAATTAGACAGACATATTGCAAAAGTAACTCTAAATCGTTATGTAAACATAAACATAACATTCTAGGCCTTTGTTTGGGATGTGGTCAGCACTGTTGACTCCAGTTTAATTCCTAGCTTGTGCTCACAATGTTTACATTCTCACCAATAGTGCACGGGCTGCAACGTAACACTGTGGTTTCCTTTCACCCCCATAGTGGGCTAACTACAAACCTACATTGCCCATGGGTTTATATGGTGTGCACTGCATGTGTGTGCATGTGTGTGTGTGTGTGTGTGTGTGTGTTCCTGTCTGCCAGCAACATGAACTGGGATAGGTTCCAACTTCCCGCAAAAGAAAATAGGATGCAAAGGTGTAGCAGTTTAACTATGGGATGACTTTACTAAGGTCATCTGCTGCCATCTAGTGAAGAAAAATCAGATCAGCGGGACAGAAGATATGTACACAGTATAAGACATAAAACAATGTTTATGTGTTGATATTAAAGCAATCATAACAGTGGGTGAGCACTTGTTTGGTGAGAGCCCGTTGCTAGGGGCAACTGTGTGTTAAGCATCTCCGTCTTAGGGTGGTGTTGTGGCCGGTTCACACTAATGCGGATGCAATACCATAGTAGGAGTGATCAGTGTTGTTGAAACACTTGTAGGAACACAGTAGGGCTCTCACTGGAACTGTCAGGGATGTCCTTGTGTTCATATCCTACACACACACACATATACTTAAGAAGGCCTTATTTACACGTGCAGGCATGTACAATAGTGCCCTATAGACAGAGGAATACCCTTACCCTTCTGAGGTTGACAAAGTGCACACACTCCAGCCAGGTGGCTAGGAAGGGCCCCAGGCAGTAGGAGCAGGATCCCCGGTCATCCAGCATGGCGGTCAGGCCGGGGTGGTGAGGCAGAGCCCTGTGGACCAGGGAGGACCTCTTCTTGTCCTCCAGCAACACAAACCTGGCCACTAGTTCCTATAGCAACGCAACACATGAATGGATTTTGGTTTGTCACACTTCCCCTTCCCGTAGGCTAACAGCATAATCTACAGTCACGTGACTTAAAGGTGGAGTCAGAAATACTGTTCTATACCTATTCCTTCAATGCTATATAGGGTGCTCCTTCAGAAGCTCCGACCCCACATTGGAAACACATTGCCATGGCTAGGATAGTGTTGTATGGTGAGGTCTACAACACTTTGTTTGTAACTTTTAAAAAACACCTTAACATTTCTTCGGCATGCACACAGAACAGGTTAGCAGTCAGTTAGTAGATATTCTCTGAATTCAAAGGGTGCATTATCTTGCAATTGCTGACTCCACCTTTATAACAAACACAAGCTGTGTTGAGCTGGGGCATACTGACACTACAAGCTATTAAACAATCAAGCTAGCTTCACACGCATTTCCTAGTATTATTGTAGCCTATTAGACAGACTGTGTTAATGATACCTTTAATGTAAGCTGGGGCATATACTAACACTACAAGCTATTAAACAATCAAGCTAGACTCACAAGCATTTTACAGTATTACTGTATTACTGTATTAGACAGACAGTGTTAATGAGACCTTTAATGTAAGCACCGACACCACTTGCACTGACTCCAATGGCTCATAGCGCACAAACCGGTTCCCTTCGCAGAACAGGTCATCTAGGCGAAGACGGTGAAACTGGATATTATATATAAAAAAGTAAATGTCAAATATACGGTAGTAACCAGATTAATTATTATTACAGTAGAATACTTCTTTATTAGACAATGTACCTCAACAGGAAACACAGACAACTGATTTCCTGCCACATCCAGAACTTGTAGCTTCGACAACACCTTAATTCCCTATAGGAATATGTCAGTTACAAGATAGTAACTTGGTTTTTAATGGACACACGTACGTAGTAACATAATGCACTGTGCTAATTACATACCTCTGGTAGTTCAGTCAGTTGGTTTCTAGCCACATACAACTTGGTCAGTTTTTTACAGTTGTACAGTTGCTGAGGCAGACCAGACAACTTATTGTAAGTCAAGTTCAGCTCCTCTAGCTCTGAAAGATGACCCAGCTCAGCAGGGAGCTCCTCCAACTCATTGTCTAGCAAGCTGAGGCACTTTAGCCTAGTCAATCTACAGATAAACAAAGTTATCATTAGGATAATGAAACTACTTGCCTTTAATACATCAAACTTGATCTTGTCTTAAACCAGTTTGGGCTGCAAATATCACCTCTTTGCCATAGTTGCAACACAATAGACCGTATTATACCTTTTTATCTCTGGTGGAAGTCTTTTAATCCGGTTGTGATTCAAGTTGAGCACAACAAGTTTATGCAAACCACCTGTGAAATCAAGTTCATATTAAAAGGTTTGTATTGTTGATCAAATAAATGTCTAGGATCATTATGCAAAGTATGACACCTACCTACCTATCACCTCAGGTGGCACAACGGAAATTTGGTTTTTGAAAATATAGAGTTTTTTCAACGACTCCAGATGGCCTAAAACAGCTGGAATCTCCTTCAAGTAATTATTTCCCAAATTCAGCTCCACCAGCTTGCCAACATGCAACGTGTATTTTAGTCATGAAATTAACACTTAGTGTGATATTTTGGCAGTGATCTAACAAACAATAATAGTGAGACTCACGTTTTTTAATGTCGATAGCTCATCGGGTAAGGTCGTGAGGAAGTTGTTGTTTAACAGGAGTACTGAAAGATGTTTCAACAATGTAACCGATTTTGGAACGTCCTGGATTTTTTTAGAACTCAAATTAAAAGATGTAGTATTTCCTCGCAATGCTCTAATAACTGACCCAGACATGATAAAAAACATTTGAATTACCATTGTCTGTCTCTGTTCCTATGGATACTGGTCGCTTTGTGAATGGTATTATTGGTTTGCTAGTGCCCTCTAGTGCCCTTTATTAACATGGTTACACAATTTCTGTGTGCATGTGTTTCCTGACTAGTTGAATACTTTGTCATACAAACATAAAATATGAGGACATTTGTAAGAGCCTGATTCCTCATCATTCTACAGTTCTCATACACATTTAAGTACCATGGATTGTTTAGGAAAACAATAATCATGCCATTTTCACATTCCTGATATGATAGCTCATGGGTGTCCCTCGGTATAGCCAGCAAGCATGATTTTGGGAATATCCCAAAATGTATATTAACTGTAGGTTAAATGATAAGATAAAATACATACTGCAGAGTATATGGTTCAATGTATTTATAGCTATTAATAGGAGTAAGGTTAGGAAATGTGCATATGGAGCATTGCATACTACATATTTACTATAAATATTTAATATATTACTACTCTCTAAAGTTCATACTTGCTCTTCTGGTATGGTATTATACTGAGTTGTCAGGAGCAGGAAGTAACAGCTTCTGTGTGTCAGTCAGACACACTGTAGCATGCGCTACACGCAAGCATACATATCAGCAGGCTTTATCAAACATAATGTACCCGTCCTGTTGTATGCAATGCAAAGGCCTTTCTGATGTCCATCCAAATCTGTTGTGAACATTTGAGTTTGTTCACATTTCATTATGATTTAATCTTGCTAAATATTCCTCCCTCGGTTTGTGTCTACTGTGTGTATGTACAGTTTGTAACATCCTCCCACAATTGCTGCAGTTCAGGGCTTTTCAACAATGTTTGGCCTGAACCTCATCAATTAATAATACTGTCAAATATTTGCATAATGAACACATGTATTTTAATTCAGTTAAAATCCACCAATCAAATTCCACCACAGTTCACTGCAAAAGTTCATAATTTAATTACGTTCTTACGAAAGGTTTAATAACATGCCTGTCCAATGTAGATTCAGTCATTATCGATCATATAATTTCATTCTGGATAATGCTTTCTGGGAAACACCTGTTGTATTTGGACAGGTTCTCCGGCATAAATTTAAGAACAACTGCATTTCCACATTATACTGACAGCTAGCACAATTATACTGTTTTCACAAGCACATACTAGACACTATTCTGAGAACAGCAACATTTAGAGTTACTATTTAGCCAACATTGGCTTCGATATGGGGACCCCAACCAAATAAAATGGAATTTCAAGGGCCATAAATTGGGAAACAGTCCATTTACATAAAGTGTTTATATCACACTATAAATGGGTGCTGTTTCAACTGTCCTGCTCATTGGCAGGGTCTTTTAGATGCTCCACAGAATTGTAGTGTTCTCCTAGTCCATAAGCATGACGCATGTAACTGTAAGACAACACCAAAAGAACAAATTGTAAATATAAGCAATAAAAACAATGATATTCCCACAGGCAAATCTAAATATGAAGTCATCATTATATGATTATTATTAATTGCATTTAAATAAGCTCTTACACAAGGGTAATAGGGGTACCACCGTATTCCTCCCCAATTTTTACAGTGGGGGAGTCAGCCTGGATTACTTCTATTGGAGCCTGGAGGACTTGGGTTAACGCTCGCAGCTGTTAGGGATTAGAGGAAGAAACAGATTATTCCAGCGTCAAATGGCTCGTATGTGTTGTATGAGTCACCACAGCCTTACCTCCAGTTGTCCGCCCCATGCTGTTGAGTGCTCCACGTCATTGCAGTACTTCTCAAACTCATCTGGACACATGAGCATCAACCATGGGTATTAACCTTGTGTGCCATTCTTACGCATTAGCAGACAATCCTGATTGCATATTGTATGGACAGCTACATCAGCAACTAACACAAACCCACGGACTGTAGCTGCAACTACATGAGGTTGTTACCTATTGTGTACATGTCACCGCTGCTGGGGTTGGTGAGGAAGGGAAGGAAATCATCTGCATGGCTTCTCATGTGCTCGGCAGTCCGCGACCGCAGCTCCTTCACATTCAGCCTGGGCTTCAATGCAGCACAGTTGAATATTTACATGTCATGTGTAGGCATGGGACAATATGAAAAATGTATATCACCTCTCCGGGAACCATCACCTTATCGTGGTGGAGAGGTTTGGGTGCCCCCATGAACCTGAGGGCTGTGTTGTCT
>JAODTR010000003.1:1922799-1934584 GCA_025399935.1 Amblyopsis rosae | reverse complement strand
AGAGAGAGAGAGAGAGAGAGAGAGAGAGAGAGAGAGAGAGAGAGAGAGAGAGAGAGAGAGAGAGAGAGAGAGCGCGCGCGCGCGCACTGGGCTTGCTTGTGGAGCGGCTCTCGTCACCTTCAGCAGCCTGCCGCGGCTAACCCAGCGAGCTACAAGCCTGTTATTTGAGCTTACAGCCTCTCTCTTGGTTGTGGTCTCTTTTGACCCGGCGGACTGAGGACAACGTTGGAGCCTGCAGACAAGAGTGTGTGTGTGTGTGTGTGTGTGTTGCGTGTCTTTCTAAAAGCCCTTCTGGTGACATTTGCAGTCCACTGATGTACTGTACGCACACTGCCACAGCTATAAACAGGGAAAGGAATCTTGAAAAAAGATCTAAGCTCTTGCTTTAGGAGCCAACCGGTTGTCACAGAAACGCGGCACACAAACACATAAAATGCAGCGCTTCTGCAAGGGGTCTGGCGGCTTTGAAAGTGGATCCAGCAGGTTACTATGGCATGCCAGGAATCTGGCAAGGGGGAACATTGGCCTGCCTGTCTGAGCGTGCAGCACAGTGCCTGGATAGCACTCTCTCTCACTCTTTCTCACACACTGACTCGTTCCCATTCTCCGTGTGCCATCTGAGGTTTCACGAGCCAATGTGTCTACATTATGTTGTCGTTGTCTGCCCCCACTTCGCCTCGCCAGTGTTGCTGGACACATCTGCATTGATGCAGTTTGCTACTCACCGTTTTCCATTAATGTCCACATACTCTCCACTTGTGCTTCCATCCATGTGTGGAGCTAGACTGCCTGCCCCCCCCCCCGATGTTGATGTGTGCACTGTCCGGTTCGTGCATTAACCCAGCACGGGGGGGGGGGGTTGACGTCGAGAAGCAGATATGGGCTGCGGTCAGACTGCTGTGCAAACCCGCTATCTGGGTCATACTACTAGAGAGAGAGAGTGTTGCTCTTACCTCTCTACACTCTTGGCTGACGCCCTCATTCAATGTTAACCCGTAACATATATTTCACCATTTGGTGACACTCTTGCAGCTCTTAAAACTACTTAAACTATACATTTTCAAGTAGCTTTGGCAGGACACTAAGGCCTACGCTTAGTATTGTTTCCTAGAGACAACATAGGCAGTAACTGGTTAATAGGTAATACTGGAGGGGCATCCCAAACTCGCGTACGTTCTCCAACTGAGAGTAGTCTAAGTCGATAAGACAAAATGGCAGCAGGGGGGATGGCCCAGTATAAATCAATCAGGGCGCTTGTAGCTGTGGCCTACCAGTCTAATGATTGACCTTGACGATGTCTCCCGTCTGTCTGACGCTCCAGTGTCCAGTTGCATTTCAAGGTTGACTGAAGTCCCGCAGCCATGAGAACAATCCCAGCGCTCCATTGGGCAGAATGGACCCATGGAGTAGATTTACCCCCCCATCCCCCTTCCTTCTCTTGTTGTCTTTTCCAAAGCTTACACCTAAGCCTTTTCCTTAGCAACACCAAACAAGTAGGCTGGTCTTCAAAATAAAATAAAAACACCCATATAACATCTGCGGGATACTAGGGCCCCACAGCAGCAGCAGATACATTTTAAATACAGACTGCTCGTGTGTGTGCACACCTCGGCTGCTAGCTCGCGTGGATATCTTCAACCGGTCGCTCGATAAGGGACAATAATTAGGCGATACACTTAGCACCATTACAGAAAACTATCAGGCTAATTACCATGGCAACTGCGGCACGGCCCAGAGGAAACGGGCACAGAAAATGCCTCAGTTAATCAACGACACCAACCCCAGCCTCCCCCCTTCCACACAGCTGACTAAACTAGATCAGGAGTTATTCTCTCCCTCAGAGAGAGAGAGAGAGAGAGAGAGAGAGAGAGAGAGAGAGAGAGAGAGAGCACATCTGATTAAATTGCTCGACCCTCCCCCTCTGTGACCCTATGACCTTCAATCTAAACAGAGTGCTAAGCACGTCAGTGGGAGGAAGGGGATGGGGAAGCGGAACAGACACACAGACTGGGTGTCTTCGTATTAACGGGCCGCGGCGAGCGAGGGCCCCTGTTCTCTGTGAGAACTGTTGAGCACAGCGCGGCACCGGAACAGACCGTCTTCTCCTGACCGCGGCGCAACACCTTCTATGGTCCGGACCCAAAACTAGTCAAACAGACACTCAGTAGCACCATCCCGTCCACAAACAAAAGACACTTTGAAGCTCCTGATAGCTAATAAACGTCGATTACACTGTTTTAATAGGAGCTACGAGCTACGCTGCAAGGATAGACCCTGCGTGATGCATCGTGGTGGAGGCTGCAGGTCGCTCTGTTGCACTATGGTAGGACTTGGCTGTGCTATATTAAGGCGCACGGTGTCGTTGGGACGTGGTGTATCCGTCGTCTCCTCTTCACTGCAGTTGTGTTGTCCTTCATCGGGTCATAGAGGCAGGGAGATGGGAGGGGAGGGGGAGGGGGTGTCAGGTTTCTGAAAGCTGTGGGCGTGTTGTTTTCACGTGCGTATGATATCTATACTAGTCCAGAACTGGACACACACACACACCTTTCCTCCTGCCATGTGATTCAAGCCCTCTTAATGTCTTTCCTTCGGTTCCCCACAACGATTCATATCTGTCACCTGTGGTGACCCCCGACCCCCGCTCTGAGAAAGTCAATGCCGATCCACTGGCAGAAGCTGAATCAGCACAGCCGCTGTTCTGCTGGCCTAATCCTGCATCTACGACGGCCACCCCCGGCCCCGCTCTTCCCCCTTACCACAGCATCATCGGTGCCTTGCTGCCACGCCAACGTTCCCTGGGCTCTCTGGTCTTAAACCTGATAGGAGCCTGAAGAGGACCATGGAGGTGTTGGGAGGGGGCACATATGCTCTCTGAGAGCCACTCTGGTCACCATATTGTTCTTGCTAATTTGTACTGAGTGTGTGGAACATGCACAGGGTCAGAGTGAACGGTCAATGACAGAGAGGATATGCACACATCGGTCTCAGGTAAATGAGTAGCTGAAATGCTTTGCAAGTAGTTAACTAATCGCTTTAAACCCCCCCAGGTTTACCCAAATGCGGCCCACAATGAAGCATCCGGAGGCTTTCTCCACTTTGCGTCCATTCAACAGAAACTCTGGTGGTACAGTGAAGGAAAACTAATTTTAACAAGGAAAAATACAAGAGGTGTGGGGTGGACTAAACAAACATTCTAATAAATGGGAGTTAGAGGTGAATGATTTAACCAAACAAATGTGATGACACTGGGTCTTTGGGGCATGTTTGGTAACCAGTTATCTGGTTCACTTATTACCACCAGTGTGAATCTGCCACTAGGCACTCTACACTTCTACCAAAAGAGAAAGAACTGCCTGGTTGGTCATTCAAACATTAGCTGCGGTTTACAGTCAATAAGTGGAACAATTCTTCAGTGTACAAAACAATAGTCATATTAAAATCTAAAAAACAGAAGGCCATTTTTGCTAACTTATTACCTGGTGATAATAAATGTTTGGCAGCACATGTTTCACAGTTAGCCTAGTCCTTACCAATAACCTTCACTGGCCAGTGATTGCTGTGACACATTACATGGATGGGGGCAGAAAGAAAACAAAAGGACTCCTGTCAAATATTGGACCTAAAAAAATAATACAAATGGAGAAAGGAGAGCTTACACGCCTATGACCTTATCACGAGATTTTGGGCTGCTTATCCTCTATGGCGGCTCTATGAGCAATGACGTCCCAGAGGTCACCTCCCGTTTCTAATACACCAGGACCAATAGCGTAGATAAGCATGCATCTGATGATAGAGCACAGTCAGCCTAGCTAGGTTTATTTTGTTCTTTGAGACAGCATGGCATATGCTGTACATGGACAACTACATTCAAGTGTTTTTGCTATTCCGGTCTGCAAGTCAACAAGGTCTAGAAAGGTCAGCTCTGATGAAGGTCACCGGAGGTCTAGCGGAGAAATGGAATAGGTCGCAGTGTGGAGTTACATTTTATTTAACGTTTATTTCTGCATTGAACTGGTTTACATTTTTTCTGGGAGAACATTAGGAAATTCAGTTGAACTGGATCTCAACGTTTAACAGCTCAAAGCGAAGGGCAGTTGTCATGGTCACCTGTGATCACAGACCACAGCAGAATTAGCTGAGTTAAACAGCTTGCTAATAAATAGCTGAGATTAAGCAAACGAGTGCTAGGATTCTTTAAATAAAAAACACAACCTGGATGACGAGGCTCCATTTACAAATCCTGAACTGAACTAGTAGGGTATTCTACTTACCGTGCTCAGTGTAGCCTACTTTAATCAGGACAAACACCAGCATAGCTGCAGTATGCAGGGTAAATGATCTACTCGAGTGAGACGAAGAAAAAAAAGAAGAGAAAATTCTCAGACAGAAATTACAGATTAACCACACACACTGTGCTCGCGATAGATGATCTGCTAGCTGCGATCAGCATCACAGCTATGCCTTGGCCGGGCCGGGCCGAGCGGCCCTGCAAACTTTGCCCTTGGTTCCGCTTCAAGACAACTCCAGGAAGTGCTAGTCACCGATCTCTCAAGGTCATTGCACAGAGGAGAAATGAGAGAAACCAGAGAGAGGGAGGGAGGGAGAACAAGAGGGGGAAAAAAGAGAGGGAGAGGGGGTGGGGAGAAGAGAGGAGGGGAGAGATACATGGACTGGTTTTTCAACTTTCACTGCAGAACCTTAGTGAATCCATTGATTATGACTATGCTTTCTTATCATAACAATATACACAGCATTCTTCCTTTCTAGTCCCGTCACCTAGAGTTTCACTCCACTGCTGTCAGAGATAGAGAGAGAGGGGGGGGGGGCTGCAGGAGACGCTGTCACATTCCTGTGACCTTCATCCAGTGCGAGGCTCAGTGGCTGGCGTCAACATAGGCGGGGCTTGAGAGCTACCTGCATATCACATGCTGGAAGACAACTAACTCCCCCGGGGACCATACACACAACACAGAGCCAGCAAGGGCAAAGCTGTGCACATGACGAAGCTGTGGTCATCGTAGCTAGCTACGAGGGCTCAGCTATGCGTATGAGACAACTGATATTCAAATTCCCATACAACCAAATTTGCGTTTATAACAGGGACGTTAATTCAGCGGCTATTTTTAGAAGCGAACTCCATCTCCCACTCACCCCCCCCTGGTTTTGTCAGAGGCACCAATGGAAACGTTCAATTAGGGAGCAGGGGAAGGCAACGTAGTCAGGGAAGTTCAGATTCCTTCAAGAGACATCAGGTCAGGCGTCTTTCTGTCCCTGACAGGGTGGCAGTGTGTCCCCATCTGGGTACGTCAGACAGTGAGGGACAGTGACGATTGGTTTTTTGGCGGGATGGGGGAATCTGAGGTCAGAAGACTCAGTAATACCAGCTGCGAACCCGCCCCTGAAGATTCCTCGCAAAACAACAGCACTGAGTCCAACGTCTCCGTGAGAACTCCAGCAGCCAATCAAACGAAATCCTGACCGCTGACCTCGCAGTCGCTGTCTAGTGCCAGGATCAACATGGACGTCAGAGGGGGAGGAGTGGGATTCTAACCGGCGACCAATTGCGCTGCAGCTCAGCCATGCAGAACCATCATGACCGCTTCTTAGCACGTCTTAGCAAGGCTAGCAGCCTTGCATTTTAATACAGCCGATAACAAACGATCCATAGAGCTTGGGCGCGCGCGCGTGCATGTGTACATCACTGCAACAGCTGTCCTGGCGGATGAGTCCAAAGTCAAACATGGTAAGCGTTGGGAAGTCAAGTAAAACATTTTAAAAAATAAATAAGAAAACTTAACAGGCAAGCATTTCTCCGAACAAGTTACAAATCTCATTACATAAATGTAAGAATAAAAAGAAATGCATGGCTTCAACGTGTTGTGTGGAAAACAAGCATTGTTGTACTCAAGTGACAGCTGAAGGACGTGGGCCAAGGCTAACAAATGCTACAGCGCGTGCGCGTTCTTTCAAGAATTCTATAGCGCAGCATGTAAGAGCCACATATCACGCAGAAGCAACAGAAGTGAAACAGACCGTAGACAATCCACAGCGGACAGTTCCGCCAGCGTTGCAGTTAACTCCCTCTATTACTTTTGTGTGTTGTGTTCCAGGCAACAACACTTACCCTGTGCCCTTCATGGTGTGCTGTGTTGGGAGCGGGACAGACAGAGAGAAAAAAAACAGTCCTGTAGAAGTCTCCTTGGGAGAAGGAGAAGGAGGCATTTCCTCCAGCCCGGTCATTAATGTGATCAGACAAAAAACACTCCACTGCCTTTATTTCAAGTATTAAAAGAAAAACACAATAATTAAAAAAAACTTGAAAAAGAAGGAAGAAAAGAGGCTCTCTGCCTCAAACACAGCGAGAAGAGCAAAGCCACTCTTCTTCTACCCCTCCCCCTCGTCTCTCTTTACACACTGCCTTGTCTCGTCCGGTGTCTCACCCCCTCCCTTTACTCTCCCCATTTCTCCACTGACCCAAGTCTCCTAAACTAGCCCCCACGACCCACATGCCCACTTCCTTCTCTCAGGAATTGCGAGCCGGCGACTCCCGTGTTCGTCTTTCAGCTGACCCCTGCCCCGGTGCGGTGAGCAAGGGGAAACGGGAAGGTATCAGAAAGCCAGCACAGCAGCACTCCAGAGTCCCAGACAAAAATCTCATCCAGCCTCCTTCCCCTTTAACGTTCAAGAGTAATCAATCTATCCTGCTACATGATACTCAAACCCCGCCTCGGGCCCGGCTCCCACCCCCGCTCTGCCAATGACAGACCAAGGTCCTCCCATCTTATTGGCCGTCACGCGCTCTGATATTATCGCCAGCTCCTCCCCTTTCCTTTGCCCCACCCCCTCCTCCACCGACAGCCAACTTCCTGTTCTAAGTTACCTTGAGCTGCAGGATAGGGGTCAGGGAAAAGAAAAGAGAGAAAAAGAAAAAGGAAGAAAAGGCGAAAAAAAGAGCCGATAAAGTTGTGGAAAGCTCCGGAGGGAGTGTGTGAGGAGTGCTGAGTGCCTTGCCTCGACATCCTGCGTCCTTTGCCTGCTCGCTCTTCTCTC
The DNA here is from genome assembly GCA_025399935.1 of Amblyopsis rosae. Classification (NCBI taxonomy): domain Eukaryota; kingdom Metazoa; phylum Chordata; class Actinopteri; order Percopsiformes; family Amblyopsidae; genus Amblyopsis; species Amblyopsis rosae. The sequence continues at coordinate 1,927,534 of JAODTR010000003.1, read as the reverse complement.
GCGGCCGGACGGGGAAGAAAAGAACCGCGGGCTGCTCTCTTTGACAACTGCTCTCTGCTTATTTACAATGTCAAACTAAGTCTCCCTAAGCCCCGCCCCCACTCCGCCGCCATAGGCCCACCGCCCGGTGATGCAGGCAGCCTCGCTGTGCCTCACTGGGTGACAGCAGCGTCAGAATAGATGCCGCATGTTTGCAGCCACATGATTTAAAGTGCAAAGGCACACTGGGTAGACTGTTGTCTCATACATGCGCACAAATACGTGCACATGCCGCACACTAAGCATGTTGTCCTTGCAGAAAGCCTCTAACAAGGGCTGTTTTCCCATTGATATGCGTTGTGCTTGATATTATTTAAAATAAAATAAAAATTATAGAAAATGGACAAATGCCATGGTCGCTATACGTTTTTCCAGCAGAATGTTAATTAGCTTGCTGATTTTTCGCAACATGACTCATTACGTGTGCAACCAATAACCATTGGGCCAGTCAAAGCAAAACCCGAAGCACTTTTTATTTACATAGTGCATAAATAGGTCATTACAAAGCCACGGCACAACAACAAAAAAAATACAAAAATCAAGTTGATCAGCTGACCACGAGAAGAGTCCATTGAAGCTAGGCTCCTGTTTGTGGGTAAACAAGACTGCGAACGATATGGGTACGAGCTGGCAGACAAAGATATTGTTGTCTTGACCCCAGAAACTACGCTCACAGCAACTTTTGCTATTAAAATGTGATCGTAAAACCACGTCAGCAATGTCATACAATGCCCTTCTTGTCTGCTCAGTGCTCACCACGTTAATGTGCAGGAGCCCGTTTCTACACGCTAAACTTAAAAAGGCTGTTGCTGCAAATGCACCACACTGCATCAACAGCAAACAGTAAAGCTGTGACAGTGAATAGTGGATTAAACACAGAAGGTAATGGCAAGAGGATAAAGCAAGAGCAGCTTTTTTGCCGGCAGTTTAGTGCAGAGAATGTTGAAGTGACCTGAAGCTTGTCCTGCATATTACTGCAAATCCCCCACTGAACTAAGAGAGAGCAAACCTGCTCCTCCATCAATGAACAAACTAGTGGGGGGAGGGGAGCCGGAAGGATGGAGAAGAACAGAACGGAGTGTTGGTTGCTACAGGATGGGAGGGGTAGAACAAGTGTAGAAAGGGCAAGCAAGGTATAGAGATACTCAATAGGAACAAATCTAAATGTTCCCTTTTCTATTTTAGTGTGGAGCAGAGTGGCGAGAGCAGGTACTGTAGTTGCCTGGTTAATAATTACCAAACATAACAGGCAGCATTGCCTAAACATGAATCTTCCAGTGAGGTTTAAGAGCGGTTCTCTTCCTCTCGCCACTCTTTTAGGTGCTAACTACCAAAAATGCCTCCATAATGACACCTGGCAAGGTCACCGTGCAATAGAGACCTTCCCATGACTTGTGCAGCCCGTAGCAGGGACATGTTTGTTATCACTGATGCTGTTTAGAGATAAACATTCACCAGCAGGGCTATTGGCTTTTCAAACACACAGCAATAGCCTTACCTCAGGGCAACTGAGCCATACATACACACGATGATACAAAAACAGTTCCTGAAACTCTAGCACTGTGGTCTTCCTATATTCCAGTGAACATGAATCTATAGTAATGCACGGAAGCTGCAATACGATAACATAAAAGGGAAGTAAGGTATAGTTTCTAATCCAAACAACAAATGTTTCAACCGTGTTTAGCAACTATGGAGAAGACTGGGAAGAATATGTGAACTGACAAACTGTGACACCACCCTGATCAGATATTCTAGTAACTGAAATGTAAAATGTTAGAAAGGGGAGTATAGTATCGGCTATATCGTTTTAAAACAAATTTCACAGAGGCCATATTTAACGCGAGAAATTAAAATGGTAAATGACTAAATTGATACAAACAAGAAATAACAATGTCAAACGTTACATTACAGTACCCGGTAGTTCATGACTGGACTTGTAAGACTCCATACACACTACCGGTACAGTTGCCTACTGCATGCAACAATGCACCACTACAAATATTTACCATAATGTACAGGAAATACACATTTTAAATAAAAAATAGCAACGGTACGTATATATTTATATATAGCAAGCAATAAGCATACAACTTTCAATAACAGGCCAGACATGAATAACAGACACATCGTAGCACTAACGTACCATTAAATAAAGATCGGTTTATATTTTATTTAGGGAAACAACAGTAGCTAATGAGACATAAAATATGTTCAACCATTGTCCGGGGTGGTTAATATATTCCTATATTATCAGTGAGTTGTTTTAATACCGTACACGGTTTTGTACAGATGAAACAAATTGCTGTAGCATTACTGATATAGGGTATGGTTACCCGGAAGAAAGGGAATTGTGATTAAATTTAAGACTTGTACGGTCATACTGTACGGGTACCGTATCAAAGTCACATTGTAACACAAATGGAAGCCTCGTTTTGTTTGTTAATCCTTTATTGAATCCCGCTACCGATACAGTACCAATTGTACGGTACTGTTGTCTGGGTAATGAAAACACAAAAGAGTTCGAGACTTGGACGTTTTTACTTTATATAATTCTATATAGGTCACAATGATTTTATTGTTAGCTTGTTAGAGCTACTGGTACCGTAGCATACTGTACACATGGACTGAGGTGTACTAAGCCTTCGCGGCATGGATAAATTTTGACGAGTTCACTAAGGGAGGGCGACTAATGTCAAATGAAAGTTTGCAAAGCTTTACAAAGCTGGGAAGAAGCAGTCGAACCAATAAAGGCAACGTTTGGATCTGTCCTTCAGACCAATCAAACCTCGGACTAGATTCCACCAATCAAGGTTTCTAGTGCTAAGTTGGCTGTGCAACTGACGCCATTCGGGATCTAACTAGAATAGGCAGAGCGTGGGACAATGGTGTAACCATGAGCCAAGATGGCGCAAATAGCGTGGCAGTTTCTCAACCGCCTCTGATCCTTACTGCGGGCCACCAATAAGCGCCTCAGAGAGCGGGGAGGGAAATGGCGCCTATGTTCATCTTCCAAAGCAATCGTCTATTGGTCAAGAACAGCAAATGAAAAGATGCGAAGTAATTGTCCGAACTTCCACACCACACCAAATATTCACATCAAAATTGTATAGATGAAATAAGTTCCAATTTCTTACTCACTTTGTTTAAACGGGTTCGAAGTGAAGTCCGGCTCAAGGTATTATTTATTTTATTTTGCTAGCAAAAGGAAACAAGATGGCCTCTAGTCGAACCGGATACAGTTTACATTACGTCAGCCCTGACGTTTCATACCCCAAAGGAAACACACTGAAACTAAAATGAAACCGAATATATCCTCAGATATTAAGTAAAACAATATAAAACACTAACAATTAAATAATTAGAGGTAATCACACAATCCACAATATTATGTCACAATAGCAAATATCTTTTTAAACACCAAATAACTTTTTCATATTTCATTATACACAAAGTTAAATATATAATGCTTAAAAAAAATTGATGTGGAACACTGTATGAAAAAAAAAAAAATGAAACACCAAATAACTTTTTCATATTTCATTAAACAAAAAGGTAAATATATAATGCATTAAAAAATGTTTTATGTGGAATACTGTATGAAAGACAAAAAACAAAAATGAAAGACTAAAACATTATTATTTTGCAACTAAAATAACATTGAAAGACAATTATTTTCGTGCCACAAGTTGCAAGAGAGTAGATGTGATTTTGTCTAGGCTGCTGGAGTTTTGGGGGCCCCGGGAAAAACCAAAACTTTGCTCCCTGTGAACTGGAGGTGCATGTGAACGGTTATGGAAAAACTCTTCAGGACCCGGTGGGTATTCATAAGCGTTTTCCTGAAACCTCCCAGGGTGGTGCTTCTCAGGCTGAGGAGAAGTGGGTGGCCTAAAGACTTCTGAAATAAAGAACAAATTACATAATAACTAAAAACAATTGGCATGGATATTTCATTATTTACTAGAAAACTAGAGTTAAAGAGAAAATCGATTTGACAGTAAGGCTACACTAACAGCGCAGGACTCATTGCATATTGCCTCAGTACTATTTAAAATATATACTTTCTTTTAACCACTGAGTGCAAGTACTTTCTGGAAAGGTTTTCACACACTTCTTAAATTCTAGTCAGTCAATTTATATACACACAAAAATAACATTAAATATAGTAATACAATCTTTCTGACAAGGTATTACATAATGTGCAAATAATTTTGATGAAATAATTTTGTGTTAAGCAGACAATAGACTTTTCCAAATAAGTGAACATCCTGTTCAACAGGACAGCATAAAGATAGAAAAAAATATATATAAATATGTGGAACCTCTAAGTAAGTAACTCGCCTTCATAATGAATATTTGTTCTTTCAGAGTCAGGCTGGCTGTATTCCTGGAATCGGTTTTTAAGCGAGTGGCCTCTATCTTCCCAGCTTCTCTCTCTTTGGACTTCCTGAAAGTAGTGTTCTTCTGCACTCCAGGGTTGGTTCTCCAAAGATCTCCTGTCAGAACCCTCTCGGGATGCTCTCATTCTTTCATAGTTGCTTTGTGGGGATGCCTGTTGCTCCTGGATCATAGGGCTGTAATCTCTGGAATGTACTGCTTGGCCCTGGTTTGTAAACTATGAGAACAATGCAGAGCATGTATAGAAATGTAATGAATAAACTATACAGCAAGATTAAAAGATTACTCAATTAACTAA
>JAODTR010000003.1:1906602-1919102 GCA_025399935.1 Amblyopsis rosae | reverse complement strand
GAGTAATTGTGTAGCGGTAGGTGTCGGACGTGGGGGACAGGAAGGGGGGGCGGACATCGTGGGACGAACCAACAACCCAACCTTCAGGTGTGGAATCCCCCCCCCCATCTCTTCTCGCACACACACACACACACACACATGCACACACACACACACACACACACACACACACACACAAGCAAACTCATAACCAGCTCTAAATGCATACACACACAACCAGGCCACAAGAATGATACACACATGTGAGAGTGATGACTCCCCATATAGACATGTACTGTCATAATGTGGTGTAGTGAGTTGTTGAGGTGTGTGTGTGTGTGTGTGTGCGTAAACAGAGCATGTGGGTACATGCTATGAGTTTATACAAAAATACATATACAGTATCAATATCTACTGCTGATAATGCTGATTTTATTTATTGCCTAGCCTCGACATCGCCCTGTTATACATGACAGAAGTGTCAGAGAGTGTCAGACATTCTTGGGCTGCCAGTCTTGTCTGGAGCACACTACAGGCAAGGCTATTTAAAGAACCATGGTAATTAATTTGACTTTTAATGGGAGATTCTTAATCACCATGCAATGCAATTGAATGGGCTATGAGAGTTCACAGTAGGCTAATGTATGCTATAAACTAGTAAAAATACTCTTTTATGCTGTACACTGGAGATATACTCTGCCTGCACACAAACCTTCACATACACACACACACACACACACACACACAAAATAATTAATGAAATTGTATACTTATATGTTGACAATATGATGAATATTATATGCTGTATTTACTGTATATTATACTATATGCTGGTTTGCTGGAAGAGACGGCCACGTTTGTCGTTTGGCCACTATTATGGAACCCTATAAATAATTTACTGTACACTATATAGCCACACCCTTAAGAAAAAAATGTAATACATTTACAGAAAGTATTTGACAAGTTTTAGATTTTTGGCTGGTGATTAATTGACATGATTGTATTTATGTTCTAAGTAAAGGAAGAGAGAGAAGAAAGAAGCGGGAATTGAAAGGATACGGTCTAATTAAAACAGAAATAATTCTCAACATATTTGTTGAGTAGCCTATTGTTTGTGTAGAACATAGACGTGTACAATTACAAATAATACCTTAACTAGAACTGCATAGGCGCGCCCTCCAGTGGTGATTATGGGGAACGCGTTTGTTATTATTAATGTACACCCTCAATTCGCATCAACAAAAATACGTGTTGTATTATGTGTAATATGGCAAATAACCTTCTAGACAATGGATCATTAATAGAATTTACAAGAATATCTGGTAGTCTGCTATCCCTGTTATTTGTCAGGGCTGTATAGCTGTTTGTGCTCACATATTTTAGTTTAGACGCCCTTAATTGATGTGATGCTCTTATAAACGTGTAGATTATAGTTTTGAATTGTTTGAAAGATTATTACATAGATTTTCACCTGACACATTCTGAAACTCAGCAATACCCCACAATCAAAACAAATCGACCACGCGTGCTTTTCCCGCAGCGATGACGTCACGTAAGCCCTCCCCTATCCTCATACATTCGAGCAAGTAAGCCGAAAAAAACGGACGAAAGCATTGATGTCATCTTCTGCCATACAAGTAGTTATTGTTCAAAATGCGTTTCAGCAACTAACGATCGCAGTTGTTTCTGTGCGCTACGTCTTAAAAGTAGACAGGAGCGATTTTGGCCAGTTGACTTGCGCTGAAGCAGTGAAGGGAGAGGCGGAAGTGAAGTCACTTGACAGACCGTCCATGTTATTATTGTTATTTTGGTAGCTCTGTGATGAGAGGGACTGGAGAGCCGTCGGGCTCCAAGACAACCGTTTCTCCAGGCCACCCCGGACTACCACCACCCTCACCGCTGAGCCGGAGACAGGAGCCAGCTGGCCGAAGGCTAGGGGAGAGCACCCGGCTGAAGCTCGGCTCCGACTCCCACCGAAACAGGCGACAAAAACCCAACGGCATTCGTCAAACAGCTCGCACCCTAGACCCGTGTCCGTGCTGGAGCAGCGACGTGCCACCGCAGATATGAACGGCATCACCAAGGGCAGGTTCGAGGTATGCTCAACGGAATGCACAACTCAAAAGTACAGTTTACTGTGTGTGCGCGTGTGTGTGTGTGTGTGTGTGTGTGCGCGTGCGTGAGCGCGTGTGTTCTCGCCTCTCCGTGTGTTCGATCTGTGCATAGTGCACTGTTCTAATTTTACATGCGGGAGGGAGACGGGGCTTTTGTTGGTCAAGGGTAATCCGAAATCCTGTTATTGTCCAGCCGCACCAGCTGACAGCGACAACAAGCCTTCCAGGATTGCAGGACAAGAGGGCTGTGGCTAGGTACAGTGAGGCTCCATTCTAGGGCTTGGTCTGGTGCCTGGGGTTACAGTCACTGTCATAAGCTTTCCAAGTGGGTCCCCGTGTACAAGGGAACATACTGTACATTGCAACGAATACAGTACTGAAAATAGTGGTTTTTGGAGAATGCTTTGAAGTTAAAGCTTGAATTGAATAATACCTGTGGTTTCTACCCTTTGTTCACACTGGATAACCTAGCCTCAAGTTGCTGCTGTCTCACTTATTATGGGCTAGTTGAACCTTGTATGTTGTTTATGTGAAGGATAGTTTATACATTGCTCACATTCTTCTGGGTCAGACTTGATTACGGTGAACTTTTACTGTCAAGTGTTGGGCATGGGAGCTTCCCTTGCACTGTGTGTGTGTGTAAGTTGTTTTGTGTTAGCCTACATATTACTGGATTTCCCAACAGAGCTTTCTAAGCCTCTTAGAAACAGGATGAAAACCAGAGAATTGTGGGGAGAAAAAAAGAGAGAGAGATAATGTGTGATAAAGCAGCAAAGTGGTAGACAGACCCCCAAGAGTAGTTAATTAATAATGCTGAATGATATACTTCCTTGTAGTTTTGCCAGGCCAGGATATGAACTTGATCCCAGGCAAGGGAAGCAAGTCAAACTTCTTAGGCTATATATAGCCCATATCAAATTCCTTCATAGCTCATTTAACATAGAGAAAATCCACCCAAATGGAGTCATGCAGGTTCAAAATGGGCTATTTTTCCCCATTACTTCTAAATGCAACCCACATAGGCAACCCTCTAGGAATTCCCGGAGTGTGATTAAAGGAGAGGAACTCCTCATTCCGGAATGCTGCCTTGCTGCCTGGCACAGCGACGCCTAAAGGATACGGCCAGAGACCGAAGTGGTAACGCTAAGCCAGCACGCCTCAAGAGCCTATCCGTTCTTCTCCAGGGGTTGGCCATGCAGGGAAAAAGGCTCAATACTCCATTCATCTCACAGTTTCTGATTATTCTAATTAAGGTCTCTGTAGGCAAACTGATTCTGTCATGGTAACCATCACAACTCTCTGTGTGTGCTTCGTTTCTGTGAATTGGCTCTGAAAAGGTATTAGTCCTGTACAGTACAGTAATTGAAAACACTGTAGAGTCATTTTTCATTGGGCACAGCATTCGCAGAGCACACATTTTCTCTATTAGCCAGAATCAGGTGATGTAACAGAGGTGGTTAGCAATGAAATCCCAAAAGTTTAACCCAAATGCTTGTCTTGCCAGGCCTAGGTCCACCCAGTGCTCATGGTGGGCGGGGGTTTGAGTGTATCGCTGTTGAAATAGTGGAATTTGGAATTCCATGAAAACACATTGAGAACATACGTTACTCATTTTAACCAGCTTAATGCTGTAAGTTAATGTTTCTCATGGCATTGAATGCAGCCTAGTGTTTTCTTGTCTCTTTCTTCTTTAATTAATGTCTACCTGTCCTTCGTTCTGTCTTTATATTCACTCCATTCTCTCTCTGACTGACTTTCACATCCTCTTCTATCTCACTACCTCACCTTCCCCTTTGTTTACCACTGTCTTTTCTATGCAACACCCCCCCCCCCCTTTTTTTTCTCCCCTCCCCCTTATTTCCCTTATTTTATGTCATTGTTACCAGGGTGACGTGTGTCATGAAGCTAGCCTGAGCCTGCATGAGCTCAAACATTCCAAACTCAACCTTGTTTTAGTATTTCCTTCTCCTCTGTTGCGATGTTTGTATTTGAAACAGCAGGCAGTCTTGCCTCATTAGATAAGTAGTACATGAGACACAGCTACAGCCTGGCTACAGCCTGGCTACAGCCTAGCTACAGCCTGGCTACAGCCTAACTACAGTGTGGCTACAGCCTAACTACAGTGTGGCTACAGTGTGGCTACAGTGTGGCTACAGTGTGGCTACAGCCTAGCTAGAGCCTGGCTACAGCCTGGCTACAGCCTGGCTACAGCGTGGCTACAGCGTGGCTACAGCCTAGCTACAGCCTAGCTAGAACCTTGCTAAAACCTAGCTAGAGACTAGCTAGAGCCTAGCTACAGCATCGCTACAGCCTAACTAGAGCCTAGCTACAGCATCGCTACAGCCTAGTTAGAGCCTAGCTACAGCACCGCTACAGCCTAGCTAGAGCCTAGCTACAGCATCGCTACAGCCTAGCTAGAGCCTAGCTACAGCCTCGCAGCGAATGTGTGTAGCTGCTGTTATTGGAATGCATGGTTATTTATTAGTGTCTTACCTAGGAGCTTCCTTACCAATTCTATACTGGGAGAGATTTAACTTGTGTCACATCTGTGTGTGTGTTTGTGTTTCCACACAGCAGATTACCAGACATGCAGCGTGTAGATAAGCATGCTAGCACTAGCAGTAGCAAGTTTACTTGGCTAACAGAATTATAAGCTTGTAAAAAGGATATTGACATCACATTGATGATGCGGTTTTACATAACAATGTGCAGGTTACATGTGGTGGCTGAAATCACTATCACTCTGTTGTTATCAACCACTGAATTGGGATTTTTAGGTCACATTTGTATTGTACAGTGTACACAAACCCAAGGCCTGTATTTGACCAGTGTGTTATCTTCTTCACTGATACAAGCATCAATAATGATTCTCTTTGTTGTTCCGTATGTTTGAGTCTCTGTCGCCATGGTGGCATATCATGTTTTTATTCAAAAATCATGTTGGGGGGGGGTGGCTGCATTTGATTTTCCCATTTCAACCACACACACACAGAATGTTAATCATTCTCTCGTTTGCAGGTGTTCTCAAACAGTGATGACGCCCCCATTAACAAGAAGCTCCCCAAAGAGCTTCTGCTTAGGTAAGGCTTATACAACATACAGTACATTACACTTACGTGAGAGACGCACACACACACACACACAGTGTATACCTCACTCATGTTCGTGTGTGTGAATTTATATGGTGTGTGTTGTTGAGAAGGGCTTGTGTGTGTGTGTGCTTGTGTGTGTGTGTGTGCCAGCTGTATGACTATGTATACGTGTGCTATAAATAGCACATAGTCTGTCTTCGCTGGTGGGAATTCCGCAGTGCCGCGGTTTCTCGCTCCACCAGCTGGGCTCCACACTGGCTCCCAGTGTACCCGTTATCCCCACTGCACTTTCACTGGGGGAAAAACACACACACATGCACACACAGGCTTGTAAACTACAGCGCACGACCCAGCCTAACATGTGCTGTGATGAGACACGTTCACAACACCAGCTGTGTTGAGCTCTTCGTGTCCTCCTTCCCAGACTAGATAATGTGCCAAAGTGACGTTAAATGGTGCATTCCCAATTCCACTGAGTGACTGACTGGAGCGGTTTGTATTAGAGGAGAAACCATTAGTTGTACATTTGATTCTCTACAAATAAAATAAAGAACATTATTAAAGTTACAGTACAGTGAGGCCTTGGCACAGGGGCCTTGTCGCCCAGAAGCGCTGATTCAGCAGCTCTCCAAGACCCAATGTCAGACTGGAGTTGCCGTGGCAACCAGCGCCAGACACTTGGCGAAGGCTAGTGTCTAATTCTTGGCTTGAATAGTTTGACAAAGTTTTGAAGGGGCAGGTGTATGGGCCGACAGAAACGTGGGGCAACCTGGGCAATTGTTGTGTAAAGAATCCATCATAGATGTACTCTGCCATGTCAGAATGGAGAAATTAAACTCTATAGTCTCTCTATTTAGAGTTAATGCCTGGCACACTAAAAAGGTAAATGTGTGTTGTTGAGATAGAAATTGGCCTCTGGCCTACTTTTTGCTATGTTCTTTCTACTTTCTTTTCCTAGCCCTTTCTGTCGTTTACTCGCAGACATTATTATTAATATAATAATACTAATAAACTTCATATAATTCATTCCATTCCTGTTAGTTACTTTATCCCTCATAGCCTAGTTTTTCTGAAGGCAGGAAAGCACTGGCTCCGATGATTGAGCTATTACTGTACCAGTGCACCCTGTAAAATGGACTGCTTGGACTGCTCCTAAATATGAACTTGGAGTGATTAATTTTTTTGGAGAGCCAGCGGATTTATCAGCCTTTGTCAGACCTAATGGGACACGGAGTGGGTGCGACTTGAGTAGACAGCACATCGATGGCCAGCAGTCAATTACCAGTTATCAGTTGACGGATTGATCATCCTAGTGTCTCATCTGAACTGTGGTCAAGACTTTGTGTGTGCGTTCGCATATTATACACCCTACAGTATACTTTATACCTGTGTGTGTGTGTGTGTGTGTGTGTGTGTGTGTGTGTGTGTGAGTGTGTAACCCGTACATTTCTTTCTTTGCACAGCTTTATCACTTGTAAGCATGTTCTCATTGAAAGCGGACTCTGCCGTATAGATTATACAGACATGTATAAACAAGCCGTGGCCTTGGACATACTGTACACAAACACGCAGCCTTTGTCTGTGTCCTTATGAAGGGAACAATGGCCAGCTCCTGTTTCCCCCTGGGGGTCAAATGGACATTCCAGTTCACCCCCAGCTGCACTGGAAGCGTTGGCACCCTGACAGTTTGTGTCCAACAGTATCCAACTGCCATTTTCTTTATGGCGGCCTATTGCATCGAAAGCTGCTTCAATGAGCCTGGCTTCTTTATCACCTCCATCTTAAGAGGGGGTTAGTGTCTAATTTGCATGAGGGATCTGTGCCCCCGCATACGTTTGTGTGTGTGTGTGTGTGTGTGCATGTTTGTGTGTGCCTGCCTGTCTGAGTGCCAGAGATTAGTCATTGGCAGATTAATGGATTGAGCTGACCTAAGTGGCCGCGCCGCATACAGATCTTTATGGCCCGACTGGCCAACACTTCAACGCTTCACTTTGTTACTCTGAGGGCCTCCACGCACATAAACAAACACATGCATAATTAATGCATCTAGGGGTGTCCCCTGGAGACTGAGTTCAGTTCACATGGTCCAATCTGATTGGTCTTGCTTATCATTGGCTAACTGTCGAATCCTGTTTTTATTTTTGCTCATTTATCCATAGCAATTCTATAGGGGTATAAACGTTATTATGTCTAGTGCAGTAGGCTACTCATGCCAGATTGCCATGCCAAACCACAGGCATATCAATGAGCCAGTCAGATGAAATAATATCTTCTGTGTAAAAGAGGATATAACACATAATAATAACTAATCTAACACTGTACAAGCCTTGTTACGAGAGTACATACAACGTTATACTATAACAGGACTATAACATGCCACGGCAGGCAAATGAAAAAACACCGGCACGCAACATAATCTAGTGACGATGCTAAAATAAATGTCAAATAAAATGTGGACTAATAGAATGCCTTGTACAGTAGGCTACTGATGCAATATCATTAACATTAACAAATGGTTAATTGTTAAGTCATCTCCGACTCAGAAATACCTTTCTGTAAGTTTCCTTTATTCTGTCTCTGCCCTGGTGATTTGGTTTTTTCACACACGCTAGAATATTTATTTAAAGCAAATTAGTTATTTATTATCATTAATAAGCTGATCTAACCCAAAATAGATCATGAATTATTGGGAGAAACCAAGCAACTCTATGTAAAATCTGATAATCGGCACACCCATAAAATGGAATGATCCTTGTTTCATAATCACATTTTGTGATGATTCAATCAGGCTCCTTAGATTACATAATTGTATACTCGACTATTTGGGGTCAACCCTAAATACCTCACACACAAATTAGTAGAGAAAAGATAGAGCTGAAATCTTTGTACATTTCAATCTCTCTCTCTCTCTTCCTCTCTCCTCTAGAATTTTCTCTTATCTCGATGTGGTTACACTCTGTAGGTGCGCTCAAGTGTCCAAGGTAAGCACCACAACCCTCTCCATTCACACCCACACCACTCTGTAGACAAAGCATTAATGCCCTCTGCGTTCTTCACCAGTACGATGGGAAAATCTAATCTCTGTGACATAATTTGCTGAAGCCGACAGTATTCACTGTTTTAGTAGCATCTGGAAATAGTGCGTGCAGCACTCATGCGTCACACACCGTTTGAAATACTACTGCTTTGCCAAAGTGCTCTGCAGCTGTTGGCCATTTATGAAAAGCTGTCTGTGAATAATCACTTGGGCTGGCACCTGAAATCAAACTGCAACACGGTAGAGGTCGCTTGTATTGCATCTCGAGTGTATCCCAATAGGAAACAACGCTTAAAGGCACACGCTCGATTTGGCAGTGTTACAAAAACCTAATTTTGTGTGAATCTCTTTTTAACTCCTCCCATTACAGCTGTCATACATTCTCTACTCCTCTCTCTGTAGCACATTATCTACTCCTCCTCAAATGTCTACATTTGTTTCAAACATAAACTGCGAGCTGGGGCACAAATGTGGGATTCTGAGGGCACTAAAACACAAGAAGTGTACCTCGTAAACAAGCAAACAAAAGCGAATTCCTCCCTAGATTTACACACATAGCGAATACTGTATCTCCACGCACGCAGGTACTGTTTGTAGTCCTATTCGCCAGCTGTCACTGGGGCCACTCAGAAAGCAACGGCAGCAGTGCCTGCAGCCGCTCTGTAAACAACGCACGGCAAGCGGGCCGTATATTATGTCCACTGCAGCGCTGCTGAACCAAACTCCACGGCCAGCCATACATGGTGGTCCATTGTGTCCAGAAATGTTGTAATGTCGTTTGTCAAAACACAGTCCCCTGTACCTCTGACTGCCTCTCTCTCTCTCTCTCTCTGCCCCCCCCCCCCCCCATACCCCTCCCTCCCCCACTTCTCACAGGCATGGAATGTCCTGGCCCTAGATGGCAGTAACTGGCAGAAAATCGACCTGTTTAACTTCCAGACCGACATAGAGGTGAGATGCGGGCGTGTCGGTGTTACGTCTGTGTGGCTGCTATTAGGAAGCAATAGCCCACAGCTTATACGCAGAGTCAGTAGGCTTTGGCACTGGGCGTCTGTAACGTGACATAAAGTGCGGCCCTCTCTTCAAAATAAAACTGGTTAACATAGCGTTTTGGGACAGCCCCCAAACAAATAGGCCAACAGCTGTTAAATGACATCACAGTAAGATTATAATACAAGGCAACGATAACATATTCACAATAAGCCATATGTTCTCTCTCTTAGGGGCGTGTGGTGGAGAACATCTCCAAGCGCTGTGGTGGCTTCTTAAGGCAGCTTAGCTTGAGAGGCTGTCTGAGTGTGGGAGACGCATCTATGAAGTAAGAACCTATTTCACCCTTACTTTCACTCCATGGTTCCCTTCTGTTTGTTCTGGGTTTCTGTCAGCACCCTTAGCGATGCCGCTTGATATGGACTTCAAGGGACTCAAAGGAAAGGTTTCTATCCATACTATCCATAGTTGAATAGATTTCCACTCTTTGATAAAGTGTTTTCCCTTTATTTCCAGTGTTTTGTTTTTAATGTGTGCTGTGTGTACGTATGTGTAGAAATACACTGTCGGGTAAGCCTCACTAAACTTGGTGGGGAAATTCCCCACAAAGTTTACTTCTCACTAAAAAGGGCAACTATTTTAAAACGGCAGAAGGGACAATGTAGTAGCTTTGTAAGGAACTGTTGGTGTAGCGATTCTGCTAATTGGCTCCTGAGCAACCGCTTGAATCTGACCCCATGCTTATTCACCGAAGCAGCACCGAAATGTCTCCCTGTCGACTGCTGTTTGGCAGGACGTTCGCTCAGAACTGCAGGAACATCGAGGTGTTGAACCTCAACGGCTGCACCAAGATCACAGACAGTACCTGCCTCAGCCTTAGCAAGTTCTGCTCCAAACTCAAGCTCCTGGACCTGACCTCCTGCGTATCGGTCACCAACCACTCCCTCAAAGCCCTCAGGTAGCGCACCCAAACTGCACAACACTTCCTTAGCTCCTAGAATCTGTCGAATCATCCAAATGCTAATGTCCAATGCTAATTTGATATTAGCATTGTAGTTCATAACATCCAAACAGTGGACCTAGCAGCTATTTACTCAGCCCCCTGAAATGTATATCCATGAATTAGCCTGTTAAACAATTAATAGGATCCAATTAATAGTTGGTAATAGGATTCAGGTGCTATGGGTTAGGCTAACCCATAGCACCTGAATCCTATTACCAACTATATACTGTTTTACTGTGTACTGTTTCATTTTATCGCCTTTTACTGTGAAGCACATTGTGACCCATGTCTGTGAAAAGTGCTATACAATTAAAATGCACTTACTTAATATTTTTAGCAAATATAATTTCTTTAGTATATATTTTTGATATATTTAGATTTAACTCTTACATGACAAATAACCACTACTACCAAAAAAGCTAAAAGTCAGATTCTTAGTGGAAAAGCAGTTATTATTGTTAATCAGGTAATAGGGGGGTGCACATACAGTATTTGGTTATAACCTGAGCCATGGGGCAAGTCTGCAAACACATGCACTACACTTCTCTAGCAGGATAGTGTTGTGGGAGTGTTGAGACTCCCGGACAGAAGGTCATGGGTTCAAGTCCCCGGAGTTAGCCTACTTGTAAGAACTTGTAAATCTGCTCCTTGTAATATTACTCATTGTGCAAGTCACGTATGATTAAAGCGTCCGCTAAATGACTCTTGTGTGCGTACTACTCAGTGATGGCTGCCGAATGCTGGAGATGCTCAACCTGTCCTGGTGTGACCAGATCACACGTGATGGCATCGAGGCTCTTGCCAGGGGCTGCTCTGCCTTACGAGCCCTGTTCCTTAGAGGGTGCACGCAGGTACCTTAACACCACGTCTGGACACACATGCACGCACACACGCATGTGCACGTTAGCTTTTTACTTTGTTGATTAATCAAAAGAAACTATTTGTCTTTAGTTGGAAGACGGAGCGTTGAAACATTTGCAGAAGCACTGCCAAGAACTCACCACCATCAACATGCAGTCGTGCACAGTAAGACAAAGTGTTTGTTGTGGACGGGGGGAGGAAGGGAGAGGTAGAAAAGAGAGATTAGGGGGTAGAGGGGAGGAAGAGAGGATTGATTATGGGATGGAGGAATGTGTCTACTGTGTGTGGAAAGCCTTTAATGCGTTTCTGTGCGTATGTACCTTGTGTGTGTTCACAGCAAATAACAGACGACGGTCTGGTCAGCCTGTGTCGTGGATGCCACAAGCTGCAGATCCTGTGTGTGTCTGGCTGCAGTAACATTACAGATGCCTCACTTACTGCATTGGGACTCAACTGCCCTCAGCTCAAGTGAGAATATGTGCACACGCACACACAATACTGTATATAGCCTAGAAATAAAATATAAATGCACATGCATCAATGTGTTTTGTGTGTTTACAGAGACTGTGTGTGTGTGTTTATGTTATTACTACAAACATAAAAACGCATAGAAAGTACAAATATAAACAAATGCCCATACATGGAGCCTGCAAACAGACACATGGTGTGGGATAGGTGGGTATACAACACTGATCTGTTGTTCTGGGTTGAAGTTTGGCAGCTTGGTCTCAACTGCCACTAAGTCATTGCTTTTGACAGGAAGTGAAGCAGTGATTCTGTACTCTCAATTTTGCAAGTCACATATAGTATTCGAGGTAGAGAAATGTGACAGTAGCTTTCTAGTTTTATTATGAATACTGTATATTGGTAGGCCACAATTTAACACATTCTCAGTGACAATACCTACCGTTGCTATGTCCACTGCAAGCCTTTATGGCCTCCAGTAGTACAAATCACTTCTATTTATAGGCTTTCCAGTTCTGTTTATATTCAGTGAGTCAAGTCAATTTTATTTATATAGCCCTTAATCACATTGCCGTCTCAATGGGCTGTACAGGCTACATTTCACATGGAAACAAACAACACCCCTTAACCTTCTACCTTTTTGTCTTTACTTTGTGTAACAAGTGTAATTTCAGGTTTAGAACGCCGCATTGCAAACTGGACACGTGGGCGTGGCTACTATTTTGTTGTCCAAAAGCCCATATGCCAGAGTCTTGGAATTAACGGCATCCTATATACTCTTATAGAAAACGTTGGCCATTGACTGGACACATTGAACAATAACCAAGCTGCGGGGTGGATTCTCTTGTAGGCGCTCACGTAAATAAGTGTCCCACATACAGTTTTTCTTGTTAATATCTGGCCCACTTAAATATGTAATGGAAGAGCCCTGTCATAGGGTGTTTCCTCAGCGGGGGGGG
>JAODTR010000003.1:1881665-1892317 GCA_025399935.1 Amblyopsis rosae | reverse complement strand
CCCCCCCCCCCCCCCCCCCCCCCCCCCCCCCCCCCCCCCCCCCCCCCCCCCCCCCCCCCCCCCCCCCCCCGCGGTGGGACGGGAGGGGGCCAGGAAGAAAAAACTGAGACAGGCGTCATGGCATAAACACAGGAGATTGGTTCTAGTGCTTGTGGCTTGTGTGAGTGTGTGTGTTTGTGTGTGGGTGACAGTTGTGTCATTACCGGTACCTGGGCCAGTAGGATGTTGGGGTTGGACCCCCCCTTCCTCCCCTTCCTCCTTCCCTGCTGTGCCCTGTCTTCAATCTTCTATCTGTCTGCCTGCATCCTCTCTGCTCTCTCTCGCTCACTCATTCACTCTATCTTTCCTCTAGTGCCTTGCATTTCCATCTCCTCCCTCTCTCTCTCTCTCTCTCTCTCTCTCTCTCTCTCTCTCTCGCCTGCCCCGCCTCCTAATCAGAGCCATATGTTGGCTGAGCTAGAGAGCTGTCGATGGACAGGATTGTTTTCTCCTTTGGCAGTGCGGTACGCTGCCAGAGTCTGCTATTCGCGTGTGTGTCGGCGAGCAAATGGGTCGCACTTAGTTAATCTGCACGTGCACAGAGGTGTAGGTGCGGAGTGAGCCGCGCACGCTTGAAGTGTGAATCGGGCGTGCGCACGGTCGCTCCTACTAAGTACTTCTGGCACTAGCTGTCTACAGAAGAGGTATAGACCTTAGCTCCCCTCTATTTATAATCCTTCCATCATTCCTGCCTCTTTCACCTTCATCCTCTCCACACCTTCTAGTTCGTCACCTCTCTGCCTCCCCCTGGTGGCCGTCATATTTCACACAGTCGTGTTGCACCGCTCCTGGCTGCAGATTAGCAATGCATTATAATCATGTCAGTTGTTTTGAACATACCTGTTGTGTGTGTGTGCATGTATTGTGTTTATTCACTAAGAATAAA
Source organism: Amblyopsis rosae (assembly GCA_025399935.1). Classification (NCBI taxonomy): domain Eukaryota; kingdom Metazoa; phylum Chordata; class Actinopteri; order Percopsiformes; family Amblyopsidae; genus Amblyopsis; species Amblyopsis rosae. Next base: position 1,891,392 of record JAODTR010000003.1, on the reverse strand, counting down.
TTCAGCACTACATAAATAATGTAGTTTTATTTAAATATTAAGTAAGTTGGTAATTAATCAATAAAAGAACATACAATTAACTATTATTATAGAATTCTATATATAAAAGGCAGAACAGAAGCCAATGGTAGTACAGCTGCATTAAGTATAAAAAACTCACCGAAAAGGGCTACGAGGGCATTTTATTTCTTAAACATGAGATTGCGCTTTATCTGCAGCGTCTGTCAAAATAAAAGCGGAGTGATGTGCTGTCCATGTGGAGTGGCCCCGGCCAACAACGAACTAATTCTAGTTTGATGTTTGCTGTGACATCTCGACTGATCTCACATTCTCTTTCTCTCTCTGTTCCACCCTCCTTCACATTCCTCTCTCTCTATCTCTCTCTCTCTCTCTCATTCTCTCTCTCTCTAGCAACCATGGGCATCGGCAAGGAGCAGAGGGGAGAGAAAGGACTGTGTGAGTTCTCCACTGCAGTATTGATGACCCAATGATCCCCTGCAGAAGGCAGACACAGAGAGGCTTAACACACAGAATCAAAATCAGAATCAGAATCGCCGCTGCAACCTCCCAGCCAGAGCCGAGCGGACTGCGCAGGACGCTGTCTGGTGTGGCAATAGCGCTGTGTGGGTGGCTCAGATAACTGAACACACACAGTGCTCTGGTGATTGGCCCCCCTTGCCAAACAATGACACGGGTTAGTCACTCAGCGGCTCGCTCAACTGCATGCACACAGTGGTTGCATAACGATCGCATGTTCCTGCGCTTGTATTGCGAACAGTGTTTTCATGTGTGTCATTACATGCCTCTGCAAAGAGGGATTGTTTACTGTTTTGTGGTTAGCATGCCTAATGGATTTTAATCATGCGACTGTTCCTCCCTTAGGTTCTTTTGTCTTCTTGCTGAACGGCTGTGGAAAGAAGACGCGCCCAGGAGGGAGGATTCGGCGCTTGCTTTGACCCCGCCCCTTTGTGACGTCGTCGGCGAGAACGCATCTCCATTGGATGAGTGAGTTGCCGGGACGCCTGCGCTCGGGCAGAGGTGGCGGGCCTCTGGCAGAGACCAAGGCTGAGGGCTGCCAGGGGCGTCTGGAGGGTCTGGAAAGACCCGAGCTCTGGACCGGGGAGCTGGAGGTCCCCCAAGGGGCCCCGCAACCCGCCAATGATGACAGACAGGTGACCTACGACCTCTCGGCGCCCCCCGGCTCTCCCTCCGCCCTGGCCAACGGCCTGCACCTACATCGACGGACGGGGCAGGGCAGCCGCCGGCGGAGGCCCCCCGAGACTCACCCGGCCCCCGAAACGCTGTCTGAGACCCTCCCAGTCATGCAAGCGCACAAGGACCCCGTCGTGCACGTGGACCCGTGCGTGCACACAGGCGTGGACGTGCTCACGGACTGTGCGGCGCCAGAGCCGTCCAGGACTCTGTCTCCGGAGACCGGACCCACGGGCTCACCTCAAACCCTGCCTCTCTCTCTTGTCAATCGCCCACCCGCCGCCAGTCAGACACCGGCACCAGCACTCATTGCGGAATCAAAAAGACTCCTCCCCTTGCCCTGTCTGGGCCCCGCTGGCCCCGCCCCTCCCTCAGAGCCCTCCCCTCTCCCCCCTGTGGAGGCAGAGAGGAAGTATGCGCTCCGCAGCTCGGGGCGACCCCGCTTTCCCTGCCACCTCCGCAAGTCGTCGCGGCTACGCCGCAGCGCGGAGGATGTCGAGAGGCGGGAAGCAGCCGAGCGAGGGGTCCAGGAGGAAGAGACGGCGGAGGCGGAGGTGCTGGCAGAGGAGAAACTGTGGCGGGTCAAAGAGGAGGTGCTAGCCGTGAAGGAGAAAGAGGAGCAGCCCCTTGTGGATCCTGTGATCCCGTTTTCTCCGTGCCCTGCGGACACGCCTCTGGCTCTGACTGTCCCCAAGCCTGTCCCCAAGCCTGTCCCCAGAGTAACGCAGAAGCCCGGGCCTAAACCCGGCCCTAAACCTGGGCCTAAATTTCGACCCAAGCCTGGTCCAAGGTCCAGGTGTGGGCAGAGAGCTGGTCCTAAAAGTGCGCACCGACCCTCCCCCCTCTTAAGCCCTCACAACATGACCGAGCCTCAGTCCAGTTTCCCTCCACTAACGCCTGTTTACCCACCTACACCAACTGTGAAGGATGAGGCTGTTCAGCTCGAGGTGTGCCCTGCCGCTAAACCAAGAAAAGGACGTTTTGTCGGGGTGAGTCACATGCTTTAGTGCCGCTGTCCCTGCAGCTGGCTTTATTTAATTCAGAGAAACATCTGACATTTTAATGATTTGTTCCACATTGCGTTGTACTTGTTTGTTTGCTGCTTATGTGGCATTTTAAATGGGAAGGTAACCGTCACAGCGGCGACATGTTTATAAACCCTCTACTAATTGTTTATAGTATGTCGGCTAGTTAATGCTAATGCTAGAACGCTAGTCTAATGATGCTTCACCCAAAAATGTTAGCCCATTACAAAGCCCTCACAGCTTTGAACCCTGGACACATAAAGGTTGTAGCTTACTACATCTTCTTGCATTGAAAATACTGTACTGTAGCTCTACATATTATTTTAATTGAAGGACAAAAGAAGCTTTAAAGTCATTGTGTACGGGTAGCTTCCTCACCTCTGTATACTGCGCACACACTGACGTTCATGGTGAAATATCCAGTGTGGTTGCTATATTTAATGAACTCAGGATTTATTTTTCAGGCTTCACTGGGTTCCATTGTAGCTCAGCTCACGTCTATACTAGTCGACGTGCCATAGGCAAACGACAGGCTTGTATTGACGAATCCTCAGACCCTTCAGTCAGTGTCATAGAAGCATTAGAAGTATATTTTCTGAGACATAATGGAGTACAGGCTAAAATAAAAACATGCATCAAATTAAATACAGCAACCAAACGGAGTGTTTTATCCTGAATATAAACTATGAGTTCATACTTTGTCTTTGCTCCTCTTTAGGTGAGGAGGATTGTGGTGAAAGTCGCTCGTATTCCTGTCAATCTCAGCCGCCGGCAAAAAAGCTACAAGATCTCCAACTTGGAGACAGTTGGCGGGGTGGAGAAAAGCAGCGAGGGGGGTCTTGAGGGACCAGAGGTGGTGCGTGAGCCAACAGCTCTTCTCCGCATGAAGAACAACGGGAAGAGCGTCATGGTGATGTTTCCACCCGGGGAACTTCCTGTCATTCTCAAGAGGCGGCGAGGCCGCCCGCCCAAACAGACCCTTCCGGGAATGCCAGGAGAGACGCTGAATACCGGGAATGCCGGGAGTAACGGAGACCAGCCCAAGAAGCAGCGCCGACGTCGGCGAACTAAACTCCCCTGCCCATTCCCGTCCTATGTCAACGACACCAACGACGTGAAAACGGAGTACGGAGACGTCCTCTCCAAGCTGGCCTTTTTGAACAGGCAGCCCCCAGCCACGGGACGCTGTTCCCCCCCTCGATGCTGGACGCCCAGTGAGCCAGACACCTTCCACACCCCCTTGGAAAACCCCGGTATATCCACCCTGCTGCACCGGCTGACGGGTTTTAGGCGCAGAGGAGGCCGGGGAGGGGGCTTGGGGAGAGGGGGTGGGGCTGCGGGGGGTATGGCGGGGGGCGAACGCAATAAAAGCACCTTCAGCGACTTCTTTGAGTCCATCGGTAAGAAGCGCAAACTCGGTCCACTGTCGGAACCCGGGTTACCCAGGAAACGGGGGAAGGGTGTGGGCGGGGTCGGGAGGGGAGGGGGGATCGTAGGAAGCGAGCTCGGGGGCGAGAAAGCAGTCAGGAAGAGGCGGCAGAGGAAGAACGGGATATTTAAAGGTGAAGCTGGGACGGCCCCGGGACAAGACTGGGCCAATGGGGCCGGTGGGTGGGGGGAGGAGAGAGACAAATGTCTGGGAGACTTCCAGACCGGTGGGTCTCCTAGGCGAGGTCTTCCCCCCTGTGAGGCTGGAAGGGGAGGTGCGTTCACCGGGGCGAACAGAGGAGCAGGGCCACCTGGGGAGGACTCACACGGTCTGTTTGCCGGCTACTTCCGTTCGCTTTTAGACTCGGACGATTCATCGGATCTGTTGGACATCGCCTCTCAACGAGACCCCCGCAAAGCTCCATCCACCCCTGGCTATGAGGCTTCTAGTCCGGTCCCTGGGCCCAGCTGGTCCTCTGCCTTCCCTAAGCGGAGCCCCAAAGGTCCGGGGGGATCGGTGGACAGCCCCGGCCAAACTCACTGCCCATCAGGCAGGCCGTCCTACAGCTACAGCAGCCTGGCCCAGACGTCCCCCAACACATCGACCTACCCCAAAGCCACACCTCTCTCCCTTTCCCTGTCCCATTCCCCCAGCTCCCCTCATCCCTCCACCTACGGCCACTACCAGTCCGGCTACGCTGCTTCATCCCCTGCAGGGGTCAGTGCAATACAACAAAGACCTTCAGACTGCAGCTTCTCCTATGGCTCAGGACCCAGTGGTGGCAAGGGCCACATGGGCTTTCCCAGCTACCAGGCAGCAGCCAAGAGGGGCTACAGCGGATACCCCGGGGCAGCTAATTCCTCCGTAGGCCGGAGAGAGTCGACAGGACCCACGTCACCAGGCGGAGGCTACATGGCTCTGGCCAAATGTAGCCCGTTTAGCTCCTCCCCCGGACTAGAGGGCTATAGACAGTATAACTCCAACCAGTGGAACTACAGGTAAACTACAGACAGAATACTGGCAGGCAAATACTTACTCAACTCACATGGCTTCAAAGGCATTCTCGAGAACGCTTGCTATCTTAAAGGCAGGGTTAGTCATTTTCGAGAACGCTTTAATATCCCTCTGCGCGTTGCTCCACACATTGAAACACATTGTGAAGCAAAGAGTAAGTAGTACTACGGCTTTGTTGATATGAACGTTTTTCACTTTAATTGAAATGCATTGCAAAGCCAAGCGGTATTGTTGTTGTGAGCGGTGTTTGTTTGTTTATGTTCCTATTTACAAAGCCAGGGCTGTTTAGAAGTATTGGATTATTTGGGGGAATTTGACTAAAAGTGTATTAGCTTAAAATTATTTTACAATAGCTAACTTTACCTTTAAATAATACCTTAGAATTTAAGTAAAATAAGGGTGGTATTATTATTTATGCATGCCTACAGTGAGGTAAGTCACAGTAACAACCAATGCTTACTTTCCTTATCTCAGTGCTGTTGTTGGAAGAGTGTAGAAATATTTGTTGTGTGTGTGCGTTTCAGACAAGGCTACGGAGGATGGGCGTCCGACAGCCTTGGCTCTCAGTACCATGGCTACGGCGAATACGGCTCTAACGAGTCGAAAGATATCCTGGATATCTCTAACTACACCCCACAGAAGGCCAAGCGGCAGCCCTTCCCCGAGAGCCTTTCTGAGTCGTCCTCGGACTCCTCCCATCTGGGCTCCACAGTTACCGGGGGTGGGTCTAGCTCAGGGGGCGGGGCTTATAAACAGAAAGAGCCTGCTCCCGTCGGTGGGGAGGGCGCTCCGTCTAGCCTGTCCAGCCTGGAGAAGCTGATGATGGACTGGCACGAGAGTGCCGCGGGCCCCTCCTACAACTGGAGCCAGAACGTTCTCTTCCAGAGTGCCGGCAAGCAGGGCAGGGGACGCAGGAAACGGGCCGAGCCACCGTCAGACAAGGAGGGCGGCTCCCTGCTGCGCTCAGACTCCCCGTCCAGCCCGTCGCCAACCCCCACCCCCGGTCCGAAGAGAGGAGGCGTCGGAGGAAGGCCCAGGGGCTCCCGAGGAGGCAGAGGGGGGTTATCTCCCTGTCAGAGAGAGCGTCCGGCCGGGGTTAAAGGTCGGGGCAAGGCTGCCGCTGCATCGGTTATGGCGGTGTCGGCGTCCACGGGAGGCCCGGAAGGTTCCGGCCTGTTCCAGGAGGTTCTGGACTACTACAGCGGGGACAGCAGCAGCCTCTCCCCATTGGCCACTCCCAACGCCGCACCGCACGCCTCCAGCTACCTCCAGGACCCCTGTGAGTACCCCTCCCCGTACTCCGCCCACCCCTCCACCCCGTCCTCCGAGGAGCGCTACCCGGCCATCTACCCCGGGGAGTCCTCGTCCTCCCTCTCCCCCAGTGTCTCCTCCCCTCCGTACCCGCCCAAGCCCACGCCCCCTCCCCCCCAGATGTACCACCCGGTGCCCTCCAGAACCTTCTCCCCGTCCTGCTCTCCGTCACCACGGCTCACGCCCCACTGCGGCACGGCGCTGAGCCCCCCCCACCGGCCCCCGCCACCCCCTAAAGACCCCCAGCAGTATTCCCAGTACGACTCTCCCAGCTACTGCAGCTCCCCCTACTGGTACGGACAGACGTCGCACGGCGGCAGCCCGAGCCCCCACTCCAACACGCACGCCAACCCCCACACCAGTCCTCACGGCAACACGCACGGCAACCCCGGTCTGCACCAACACCAACACCACCAACACCACCACCACCACCACCAAGCCGCCCAGCCGCACAGCACCCTGAGCCCGCAGACGCACCCGGGCACCCTCCACCACAGCAGCCCCCAGGCCAACAATCAGCTGCACGCACACGCCCACCACGCCACGCCCTCCTCCAACGCCAACCTCCACCCTCTGTTTGACGACCGGCCCCCTGCTCCTGCCATGGCTGCCAGCAAGAGGGACCTGGTCCACATGGGCCCGGGTCACCTGCAGCAGACCCCGCTGCCCCCCTCACCTTACCCCAAGCCCTCGCCTCTGGACACCTCGCCCCACCAGGAGGATGTGGGCAGCTACTCCCTGCCCCACCACACCTACCAGGGCATGGGCCAACGCTACCCCCCTCAGGCAGCGCGGGGAGGAGGGGTGCTTTGCCAGCTCCTGGAGCCCCCCAGTGACGACAGCTTCAGCGTCACCAGCCTGTAGTGACAGGTGAGATACAGTACATCTCCACAGAGTGGCCCCACGGCAGATGTAAGGACAAGGGACAAGATGGCGCAGACGTAAATAGCTATCTTAAAAATGAGGATGTGTTGTTGGGTTGTGTGGATAGAAGAACGCCACACTACAGCAACAGACTCATTGTTTGTGATCCGTCACTCAGACTAACTTCGCCAAACAGATGTAAAAACCGGGGTCTAGAACATAGTCTTCATTTAAGTTCTGTTAACATTTGATCCATTTTATGCGAACTGAATGCACATGAACGAACACTTAAACTGACTTTAAACCACCATTCTATTTTCATATCAAAGCCTGCATGCAATTGGCCCATTTAATCTACCCACTCTATCCCCTAAAATAATTTGACAAAGCCTGTTGTGCCAGTGCCATAATATTTTGTATATACTTTTCTACATAATTGCCCTTTTGTGCTGTGACCATCTTTATCATAAAGGCTGAATTCATACGGCTGCTTTCATTTTGCTGAAAACATATTCTTAAAAGGCCCTATCTCTGTCGCATTCTGTTTCAGGTGCATTCAATCCAAGCTTTTACAGATTTGCAATTTTTTTTTTTTACTTTTAGTTTTTTTTAAGAAGACTGTCTTTGTGAAAGACTGTGACGCTAAGAGGGAGAATTTGGCTGCCAGCTTTGGACTGTTAAGCTTTCATTCTCCAGCACTGACAATCAAGAGCCAGCCACTACACAAACAGCATGCACATACACACACACACACACATGAACATAAACACATGCGTGTGTATTCTGTATGCATTGACTTCTTTTATACATACAGATAGACATACACGTGCGACACAGCTGGAACGAGGGAATGGCCAAGAGGAGATGACAGAGGAATGACAAGACGCTGACCGACAAAGAGAAAGACGCACAGATATTGTCCTGCCCCGCTGAGCATTCCATTTCCCAGAAGTCTGTTCACTGGTCCTGTGCCACGTGCCTGTAATACAGACAGTTCAGGATCCACCCCTTCCCCCCCTAAGGATTCTCCCTATCCACATCCCTGCTACCTTCCACCAGAGCAAAACCAGCACACAATTCTGCTCACCCTGTCTTGTGCCAGAACCCTAACCCTGAACCCAAACCATGAACCCCTAACCAACCCCTGACCCCTGAACCCAACCATTCACCATAACCCTGAACCCTGAACCCAAACAATGAAGCCAAACCATGAACCCTAACCCAACCTGACCCCTGAACCCAAACCAAAAACCCTAACCCAACCCCAGAACCCTGAACCCAAGCCATGGAGCCTAACCCAACCGCTGAACCCAAGCCATGAACCCTAACTCAACCCCTGAACCCTGAACTCAACCATTCACCCTAACCCTGAACCCAAACCATGAGCCCAAACCCTGACCCCTGAACCCAAACCCAGCTCCCATCCAACGCCACCATCTCCCTTTCAAAGTATATCTGTGCTCTGTTCTCCTCCCTCCATCGTGTCAAATGAGAGAAGTGGACAGGTACCTGCTCTTGTAATACCAGCATCTGTACATAGGACTCCCCGGTTCTGAGCATGGAGCAACCCCCCTCCTGACACTGATGCTCCATCTAAGAGCCCCTTTCTCAGCTTTCCGCCATGTTTTATGCTCTACAGAGGGAGGGGTTGCTGCAGCATGGAGACTCAACATCCTACGTTTCGCTGTTTTAACTAAAAGGGAAAGAGACACTGAAATTACACAACGGCCCCAAAGAGACTCTTGTTTTCTCTGTGTATATGTATGTGTGTGTGTGTGTGTGTGTGTGTGAGAGAAAGAGAGAGAGAGAGAGAGTGTGTGTGTGTGGTGTGCACGAATGTGTTCGGCTGCTGTAACGTGCGTGTGTTGTGTGTCGGTTGTGTGCGCACGTGTGAGTGTGGGGTCAAAAGGAACGGAGCTCCCTGGATGTGGAAGTCCAGGCTGAACCTCTCTCCCTTATTCTTTTCTGTGGTCTTGTGTTGTTTGGTGGTTTTTGTGATGAACAAAAAAAAAAGTGTATATCTGTCCGTTACATATCATGTATGTATCTGAGGTGCAAAATATTTAAATACACATTCTCTTCTTGCCATTGGTAATTACGTCTTTAGAGTTTACTGCTTCCTCTGGAGATTAAGGGGGGGTGCATGTGCGATGTTGCGCCGGTGCATGTATGCGAGCGTGCGTGTGTGCTAGAACCTCCCTGGATATTGGGCTGTATCCAGGCAGTCTGAGGCTGTGAGCAAAACAAGAGAGTTCACTCAAGGACACAACTTGGCTGGGAGAAAGGGAGAGAGACAGAGAGGGAGGGGGAGGGGGGGGAACGGATCGGAAAAAAGAACAGAACTAGCTGGAAGTTAGAGTTCAGGAAGGGGAAGTTTTAAGCCACTGGGCTCGGCTCAGACTAAAACAGAGTGCACCAGAGCGATGCAGCAGAAGTTCTTGAATTCTCTAACCCATTGCCCGTATCTCATAGCTTGCCCACATGCATGCTTAGTAGTGGGGGCCGCAAGATGAACATCTACATACAGTATATACATTTAAGACATGCTTTGTTATAAATTAAGATAAAACTAGATTTAAAATATCTAACAAAAGGATGACTTTATTATTATTATTATTCATTTATTTGGTGCCCCAAACACAATGCAAAATGGATTGTGTTTTGGGGGAAGGTGCCCCCCTCCCAACAACCACTAACTATGCTGCAGTAGATTGCATACAACAAGACAGGTATAGTATTTGGTCCACTGGCGACCATTGTCATGTTGCAAACACTGGAGATCTGCTGCATGTTTGTTTGTGAGAGTGCATGCAGCAAGCGAGAGAGGGAGGGAGGGAGAGAGAGAGGGGGGGGGGTGAGAGAGAGTGATGGG
>JAODTR010000003.1:1861421-1877289 GCA_025399935.1 Amblyopsis rosae | reverse complement strand
TATGTTCAATTAAACCATGGCAACATCTAATGTTTGTGTAGTATTATTTTCAGCAGACTGTGTTTTTCTATTGTTGTCACTTAGATTAAGTTCAGAGCACATTTTATGACAAATTCATGCAAAACTCCACGTAATCCCAAGGGGTTCACATACTTTTTCTTGCAACTGTAGATTAGTAATTTCACATGAAACATTGCCTCAGCTAATACAAAAGTGTACATGATTATTTCCCGATGTGGCTACTGTAATGGGACTGGACCGATACAGTAAATCCTTTCCAATATCTAATGCATTGTATTCCTCTGCCCTCTTCCAGGTTACAAGTGTCCATGCCTCCAAGTCTGGAAGCCCCAAATCCACACTAAAGCACATTTGGACAGAAAGCAGCAAGGATCTGTCCATCAGCAGGTTACTGTCACAGACCTTGCCTGGCAAGGAGAACAGTACAGCTCTGGACCTCCGCTACGACACTCCAGAGCCGTACTCTGAGCAGGACCTGTGGGACTGGCTGAGGAACTCCACAGACCTGCAGGACTCTCGGCCTCGGGCCAAGCGGCGGCCCATGGTCAAGACGGGGAAGTTCAAGAAGATGTTTGGCTGGGGGGATTTCCACTCCAACATCAAGACCATGAAGCTGAACCTCCTGATCACCGGGAAGATCGTGGACCACGGCAACGGGACGTTCAGCGTTTACTTCCGTCACAACTCCACGGGCCAGGGGAACGTCTCTGTCAGCCTGGTGCCTCCCACCAAGGTCGTGGAGTTCGACGTGGCTGCGCAGCAGTCCGTCATCGACGCCAAGGACTCCAAGTCCTTCAACTGTCGCATTGAGTTCGAGAAGGTGGAGAAGGGCGCCAGGAACACGCTGTGCAACTTCGACCCTTCCAAGACCTGCTACCAGGAGCAGACCCAGAGCCACGTCTCTTGGCTCTGCTCCAAGCCCTTTAAAGTCATTTGTATTTTCATTTCCTTCTACAGCACCGACTACAAACTGGTGCAGAAGGTTTGCCCAGACTACAATTACCACAGTGACACTCCCTATTTCCCATCCGGCTGATCGTTTTACACTCCAAGGGAATAGACACACACACAGAGCACAGAAGTGGTGCCTCAACCCACCCCAGATAAGTGTGTATACTGTTCTTACACATGTCCATGCCAGTGTCTGACATCTTCAATGAATCGATTGCCCTGTTGTCAAATCCTGGATTTCCCTGAAAAAGACTGTCAAAACAGAGTTCATAGGTCATAATATGGTGTTGTTTTTGTAAAGAGTACATAGAGATAATTTATCATAGGTTTATTATAATAAATACTGGTATGGGTTTTGTTTTAAATCCCATTTATGTTTAGTTCTGTATTTCTTCATTAAATACTGTTATGTGTTTTCTCAATTAATTTCATAAATCCTCCTGAATATTTAAAAAACAATGTTGTTAGTTTTTTATATATACTACACATTCCTTCTCCATGCATATTACCAAGTTTATTGTTTCTTGATTTGTATGATTTTATGTCCATATACTGGGCAGAAACTGACAACAAATTAGATATTTTTCACCTCTACTGTGTACTTTTGTAAGTGAATAAGCCCCAAACAGATTATCCCACAATGGTTGCATAACAGCTGAAGAAACGGCTGCAAGATTTACATGTAATATCTATACCGTACGCGCCCTCCGAAACATCGGATGGTCTCACCTTCCATGGTACCAGCTGGGACTGAGCGGGCTTTTCCCTAAGGCATGTTGAGCTCAAAGGCAGCATAATGTGTCAATATATTCAGATACCAGGATTAACGCAAGCTTGGATTACTAGAAGACTGCAGCCTGTTGAATGAATTTGTCTGTTGAATGATTGACAGACTGTTTCAATGACATGTGGACGGACGGACTGACTGACTGACTGACAGATTGTTATGCTTATTGGAAGAGGGGCTTGCTCATTGTCACTTATATAAAATGTAATGTAATGAATTCTATATATTAGAGCCTAATTTGTATGAAGGGTTTGTATTGTACATAGTTCCCAATTGCGCTGCTTCTGTACATGGCCCTCATCAAGTGTGTTTTTTGCCCTCCTCTTGTTCACTCCATTCATGCTCGTTCTTGGTTCTTTGAACAAACACGATATGATGTTGATGACGTAGATGTGAATTTCATGAAAACAACAATCCTGTACAGAAGATGTAAAACTGACTAAATATATTCAAGTATTCATCAACTGTATCACATACTTTTCTTTATGGGGAAAGGTGAGGGTGCAAATGTATATATGAATAAAAAAACTACTGTACATTTTACCAGTTGAAAGCTCTTATGTGTCACTTCTTCATGTGTCAACTGTATTAACTGCGGCGAAAAAAACATACATGTAGTTCTACAATAATTATGCCCAATTTGTTTATTCTAATATGTTTATTATAATTGTAAATAATTGTACTAACTTACTAATAAGTGTACTATACAGAGACAAAGGTTAAAGCAACCATGAACCTACAGTAGCTACTTTCAAGACATGCTTAGAGGCAGCGGACAGAGAAAATACTTTTCAGGGAATGCAGTCTCATTATGCTTCTTAAATATCAGGCACTTGCGTAATGTAAACAATCTGTGAAAAGAGCTGCATTGTCTTTGCATTTACTGTGAGACAAAACACAACACACAGGCTCTATGCCTGACTATATAATTACATCTTGGAGCTTTTCTGATCTCACCATGTGTGACAGAACAGATTTCCTAATAATCAAGCATGCCAGAAAGTTGGATGCAAAGAGGCAAAGCAGTGTCCCATTCCCTTGGAGATGGGAAGATTGAGAGCGGGGCCGATAGCGTCTGTTGTGGGACTTTGCTGCGGCACCTGCCACGGAATCCTCCGACTCGGCAGTTAGGATCAGCAGCCGGCTTTAAACAGATTAGCGCCTCCGGGGGGGAAAATCCTCTGCCTTTAGCTAGCTCACAACTTATCAGTAATTAAAGTGGCTGCCAGGTTTGTGTTTTCATCGCCCGTCCATGGGGTGCATTTATATCTGTCCTCATTAAGGCACCATTTCCAAAGTTTGGCCTTAATGCTCACATCTAACAAGACTATAAGGTGTACTGATGCCCTGTACAGCACACTGGTACTGCTGTAGCAAACACCCAACACAAACATGTCTCCAAACCTTAATTAACTGCAGGGTGAAGAAGTACCACACCTGACGCCTCACAGAAGACGCAAAGAAACCATAAATTCAGTGTTCCACCTATACAACCACAAACAGTACTACAGTTCAGCCAATTTCCCTGACATGGATTAAGCATAGTCCAAGACCAAAAGAACATTTAATTGAAGATTATTAGCCGTAGTCTATGGCTGCATATAGCCAGTGCAACAAGACACCATTCCTCCTCTCTTGTGGGTGAGAAATATCCATTGACCTGAACAGAAGCATGCTGCAATTATTATTTGATAGGATAATTCTGGGGAACAATCTTTCATTTGGATATGGCTAATGCGTGCATTAAAAGGCACGTCCTAATTAACATTAGAAAACAGGTTATTCACACACTGATTTGAGGAATATATTTTAGGAACACCATATCATCATTATTTGTACCAATGAGATCTTCCCAAAAGAAGAGACATCCCGGAAAACATTTCATCCATATTAAAACATCCTCACCATCCCATCCACAATCTCTTCCTGACCTAAACCACGTATTATCCCAAACATAATTTCTGCTTTAATCAAAAGTGGAATAGAAAAAACACCTCTGGGATATTTTTCCATTAACCATTTTGACACATGACTGACTGCGGGGGATTATTGGTTTTTGAAGAACTAACAGCTGTACATTTGCATTTTAATATAGTTCTCGTCAACTACTAATGCAATTTAGCTTCTCAGCTTTGTTGCCACATTATTCCTCAAGCAATTCAACAGCAAATGCCCCTCTGGCGTTAATCATTGTAATTGCCATGAAAAATTTGTTTTCATTAATCACATCTAAATTTGGTCATTACTGCATTCCTCCAAAAAAGAGCCCAAAACATATTGTTGATATTAAATGGGAATTCAGGTCAATTTTGACCTGGATCTCATTTAACTATATCTCTCAAATGTGGGGATTTTTTGTGACCAAATTCTAGTTAAACAATTTAGAGTTCTGACTATCTCTGTGGTCGAGATTGCATTTATTATAATAGACATAAATGAGGCCATTGAAAAAAACACCCTCTAACTCATTGAAAACATGTCAGTTGATCTGTTGTTTTCCATTACAGGACACAGTGTACTGTACTGTACAATTTAAGATGTCATCAAGAAGAAGACATCTGTGAATTAGCTGCGTCTCCTACTGTAACTCAATTGCTTGATTCAATTTTGGTCACATACTGTAACAACAACACTTCAACACTGACTCGACACTTTGTTGAGTCAGTAGTAAGAATTTTAAGAACTAAAAGTTCATTTATTTCTACACCATATTATATTACTTTTGATTTTCATCATTATGTGAGGTATTATAATGAGGTAATAGCAACCAAGGCAACTGATGAATCTTGAGCATTTCTTAAACTGATGGCTGCCCACACTGCCCAGTTTCCATTAGAACTACATCACCAGCTCTAAAATGACAGCAGGATAAAGGTTAGCCTCAAATGTAATGACGCACACGGCCCATGGTGCAAGAGAGCTTTCTCAGAAAATAAGTGATTCTTAGCAGGGTGTTTATTATCCTTATTAAAAGTTCAATAACACTAATGAAATCGTTTTAATTAACACTGATTGTGATGGAAAAAAGAGTACTGCCAAGGGACTTCTAAAAGAAATCATGTGAAACCCATATAGCCGTTTAATATTATTTAGAAGAATATATTAGGTGCACGTCCCTTAAGAACACGCCCCTTTCCATTTCTAATTTTCAATGACCTTTTGCCGTCATATGTCCCCTTAAGATGACATCACAGCTATTTGCAGCTACTTTACAGTCGTTGTAAACTTTTTTTTAACACTGTGGACGTCAGCAACAGTGCAGCGGTATCAGACTTGCTGACCGAGGGTTAATGGAGTCGAACAAAGCTGTGGACTATCCTTCTTTCTGTGAATTAATAGGAGCTCAAATGTCAGGTTCAGGGGTTCGTAGTTCATGTTATAGCATTATATCCATTGAAGAAAGGAGGCAGTTTATTTTCTGTAACGTTTTAACTGTTAAGTTAAAACCATTCTTTTTAGTCCATCAAAGGATATTACTCTACATTTTAAGTGATGATCGAATGCCAGAAAATGACTAGGCTACATGAGGCAAAGGGAATATGAACTTTCTGTAGAATTTTAATGAGCTATTTTTTAAATGTTATCAGTCAAAAATGGTAATGAAAAGGTTGACTAAAGATTAATTTTATTGACTATATTTTCTGATGGCACCATTCAGCTCCAGCTTATCATTCCGTCAATCCAGTGACATTTTCTGTATTTCACATGTGAACTGAATAGTTAGTTAAAATGCAGGCAGAGGTGACCTCAATCGTGACCTCTGATGTGGCTGACATACATGAATGTGTTTGTACGCACCGGCATAAAGACTGCAACAGAGCCGGTCAAAGAAGGGGAAAGATTGGTCACTAGATATATGGAACTGGAGTTGGGTTACCTTTCTGTAGAGGCTGAGAAAAGGAACTGATGCGTATGTATTGTTTCATGTTGACAGGGTTATCCATATAATAATAACAATAATAAGAGGCTCATTGGGTGGGGAGTGTTGGTGACAAGGCTAAAAGACGTATTTGGATTTCTAGAGGCACACTCCGGGCTTTCAATAACAGGATTAATGTAGCCCCGGGTGCTACTGTTCCGGTTGGAGAGGGATCAATCGGAAAACGGCAAAAGCGTATTAAAAGGATTATAGATTAGTAATTAGATGTCTTCTGATTTGGGGTTAGAAACCAATCTCACACAGTATACGGAGTCTCTAGGTAAGTTGTCCTCAGGCACGTATATCCTTGCCAGTTCGAGTCCCTATATGTTTGCATGTCTTAATCTACATATTGTCTGGAATCTTAAATGAAAATGTTGTCCGTCTGAAATCTTCCTTTTATTTAATGTCTGGCACATTTATATTTAACCATCCATTATCTGCTGCCAGCCTCTGTGAAAGCATTTACCTGTCCAGTCCATTGCAGGCACTACTTTCAATTTTGACAAAACTAAATGGATCATTTATAGAGACACATAGTAATATGAACACTTAAAAGAGATGATTTTTCATCAGCGCTGCTTTAAATAAATGATGTTCCAAATAATATTAAGCAGAAACCTTATTAGGTTTAAAAGGAATGCTTGTTTTTCATCTTTTGTTGTCATTATTGTGTTTCAGAATAAAATGTGTGAATATGTGACTCCATTATCCGTTACTCACTGGCTTTCATAAAACATGTTCAAATTACCCTTAAATTGAAGGTAATATAAATTAATCTCGATTGTTTAAAATAAGGTAGAGCCTAATGCTTTGTTTGACCAACTGAAAACACACATTGTATAGTTTAACTTTACGACTAAGATACCATTATTACTGTACATATCATAAGATAAAATATACTATACTACATCTATAAAATAAAACATTTTCCATAATTAATATATATTTTATGACTTATAGACAAAAATGATTGTTTCTTTGTGTTTTCCGATACCGAAAGATAATAATACAAGCATAATTAACTTTGCTCAGACAAAAGAAAACAAATAACATACTACTGCAGATTCATGTTGCATAAATACATATTTTTAAAATATAGTATAATTATCATTATTTGAAGGTGTTGTTTTGTGATTTCTTCTTCAGAAAAGAGCCAGGGCTTGCACAGGAACCCTGCATCATCACAGTCCACCATTATCAGGCACTTTATTTGGTATGTCATAAAGAAGCGTTATCATACAGACTTTAAGGGACGATTAGCAAGAAAAGCATCACTACCTGCTCCAGCTAATTGTTGTCATCTGGATGCTAATTACATTTGACTGTTCAACATGTACTGTACATGACCCTTAAATGCTTCACAATTATTGTATGGCTCAGGTGTCTATTTATTCCAATAGAATATTGCTTTCAAACAAATGACAATAAAATAAACAAACAGTGAATGCCGCTTGTGTCATTGATGCTCTATAGTCCACCTCTGCGCAGGCCTGTAATTACAAATCCAATCGCAAGCTTTAGTTGAAGAGTAAATACCATTAATTATAGCCCGAGCAGTATACTGTAGCCTTGTGGCTGGGAGTCAAAAAGCTCTCTGCATATGGTAGTCCCTAAATTGCATTTCTGTTGGCAGGCTTATTTGGAGGGTGGGGAAATATACACTGCCTGGGACTTGATGCCTTGTGTGTGTGGCAGTGCATTTACTCTGAATTACTGGCATTTGTTAAATTTTGTTTTGTTTATCACAATAGGTATGAAATAAGTTGTATTTATTTGTTAATTGTTTGACTGAAATTATATGTGTATGTGTTATATGTGTAACAATTCAGGAGTGCACATTGTTTTATTTTTTTTACACATACTCACTG
The DNA here is from genome assembly GCA_025399935.1 of Amblyopsis rosae. Lineage (NCBI taxonomy): Eukaryota > Metazoa > Chordata > Actinopteri > Percopsiformes > Amblyopsidae > Amblyopsis > Amblyopsis rosae. The sequence goes on along the minus strand of JAODTR010000003.1, from coordinate 1,869,740 downwards.
CTAAAAGAGCTCTAATGTAGTTTCCTAATTACTAATTCATAATAATAATGAAGTAATTAATCATTTAAGGTGAGACTATTATTCAAGGGAAGGCTAGCGGTGAGATGAGGACTAAGCAGATTGTGACAATGTGGTCCTGGCTTGTGTATATGCATTGGCCGTTTTGAGTATACAGCCCTTTTTGGATTTGAACTTATATTGTATATTATTATTATTATGTAAAAGCATATTCACTTTTCGTCACAAAAAGCATCAACCTATAATGGAACTTCTGCTGACGCTTTTCTCACCATAACCATCAGGATTAATGTGGAAACTGTGTTGTGAACTTTGTTTTTTAATGAGTTCAATGTCCGCTAATTAAAACGATCAGCTTCTGCTTTTCTACAGAACTAGCTTCTCACAAACAACCTTCCTAAGTAGAAAGTGAATGGAGGCAAGAACTGGACTGTGTCCAATGTATATTGATTTGTGGGCCACCGTGCCCCATGTCCTGGTTCTGTGTAAATGCGCAGTGTGAGAATGTCCACAAACAAATGGACTTCTTCATTGGTTGTGACAGATCCATTGAATTTGATGGACAGGAACTAATTTTTCCATCATACATACATAAAAACAAAACTGAGTTGATAAAGTGGCTTATTAAAGCCAGGTGTTCTGCAAACCATATAAATGCAAATCCTTGTGTGCTGCTAGTGTAAGCTTTTTCATTTCTACCGAAACAATAAAGAAAATATATGAACTCACTAGTTGGTTGATCATTACATGCAATTATGATCTCCCAATATCTATAGTACATTTCAATAGTATCACTGATAATTCAATAGAATCACTGACAATGTGTGTATGGTGCAAATATCGGTTGTATACGTGTACAAGTACTATTATCCTAACCTGACATGCCAGAAGTTGCTACTCGGACACATTCAAAATTACTTCTAAGCTTTCCATACTAATTCTCACGGCGAAATGAAACTGAAGCTTGCTAGATCAGGACAGTCTCGCAAGGCTACTATCTTTCTACTGTCTACTATCTTTGTATACAATTTGTGGATGGGACCCTATATTTTTGAGGTCATGTGTTGATTAGGCTGTGTGTTTTGTAATGCTGATTTGTTTACATTATCCATAATTTATAAAAGCCCAGTTATGGTTTAACATCTAAACAGACTTTTACTAAATATTTCCTTTTTGATAACTAGTGTTCGCCTCCACCTCTATCACACCTCAGTGATACCTTAGCAAAATACACGGTCCCTTCACGTACAGGATTATCCAAAATGGAGTCATTGAGAGACATTTACACAGAAGTGTGACAACCGCCCAGCAGAGTATCTGTCTGTACGAACACAGGCTTATGAGGAGCCACTGTGTACCAGGCTCCGACATGGGGAACAATCTGAAATAAGATCTTCATCAATCAGAGAGCGCCCGTTGGCCAGCCAAGGGTTTCAGTGACACTGCGTGAGAACAGTGAGATATTTATCAAAGGGAGAATTCATATCCCCTCCCAGTGACAGAGATATCACAAGGAACAAGAACAATTGCCTTGTGTGCCTGGTGTGTTTATAACCATGGCTATAGCTTCTGCATGTAGCTCTGCTGACGGTTGGTGACCTTGTTTAAATGAAAGGCAAGGCACACTGCAGGGTGTCTCACTTAAACCCTTGGAGACAAGAAACACAAGCTTCACATGAGGTTGTGGGTTTCATCCATTACTGTAGGACTATTTTTGTGTGTTTACTGTGTGTGTGTTTATGTGCTGTCTGAAGACACCTGAAAGGACTGGACTAATCTGTAAATCTGTCTAATGTGTCATTTAGCCAAAATTCCTATCCGAAAAAATAATTGAGTACAGCAAGCCAGTCAGACTTGGCCCCAGGTGTGTCATCATTTCTGGATTGTACTGTAACCAATCATCTCTGACCAATGCTGCCACCCCTAGCTAATCAAGTTAAATAAATGACAACAGCAACTGAAATGTTCAGCTCCAATTAAAGAAAGCCTGCCCAAATTGACAGTTTGAACATGGCATGAAACAGCCGTACAAACAACACTTTTAGTTTTAGTATCACCAACAAAAGAACACCGAAGTCAAAGGTAATAATTTCACCAAACTTAAAGACACTGTACCATGCTTAACTAAGAATAAAATCAAAGGAGATCCAACCAGAATGTTCTCAAATTTACACGACGACTTCCCAATTCACAAATGCATCCGTCTGTGATTTGCTCTCTAGTCAGCCAAACACAGTCAGTGGAGGTCCACGTCTTGACAAGCTCCTCGTCGTCATAATCACTCCTGTCACAGCCAATGAGCTGGCACCATGAGAAATTCCCCCCAGTCATCATTGTCATGTGCAAAGCCTTGTACTTAGCCCTGTCACCTGTAATTAGTGTCAGGAGCCAACGGCAGCCAGGCTGACTCTGAGTTAAGCTATATGACAACCTGTCACGTTCTCTGATTCACCTTTTTCACTGTGCCTCCCTCTGTTGTTCACAAAGGGCAGTCCAGGAAGACATCAAACGCTGGTATTGAATAATTGGATGTTAAGGGCATAGATTCAGCCAATAATGGAACGCATTTATTGTGTTAAATAAATTAGGTCAAATTGGTAATTGGAGCTAAAGATGGGAGGAGATATGTTCCTCTAGTATTCTATATATTCCTGGAATTATCTGATTAATTATGCCCCTATCACTGTGAAGAAATTTATATTCAGTAAGAAACTATTCAAACTGACAAAATAATAAGATGCATGATTTATTTCTGCACCAATATAGAAGTACAACCTCTGCTAATGTATCTGTCTGAGTTCATCTTCTCATCCTAAGCAGTCATTTCTGACAAGTTTTCACTTCCATTTAATAAGAAAATAACTTTGCTGGAAGGGAAGAAGCTAAGTCACATTTTAAATAAAGTTCAGCATATTTGTATGTAGCCTAATAGGCTATACCACCATTTAGGCTATTGTCATTCATTCAGACCTCATTGTGTTTCATCTTTTAGGCGTTAATCATTGTGCAATTCTCATTTGTCATTAGTGTCTCACATTCAATTCAGCAAATATGACGTGTTTGCAATCCTTGTATTGTTGGCAACTTAAATGACAAGCTGTTGATTTGGCTCATGGCTGATTTCATTAAGGCAGCTAGCTGTGGACATCTAACGTCTAATGACTAACGTGAGAACACAGGCTATTACGATGCTGCATTCTGTGGGTTTAATGGTATTGCGGTCTGGTTTTTCAGAAGCTAACAATGCATTGTGTTCCTACCTATTTGTGCTCAGGGGCAATGTCTCTACATTATGAGAATTTGTATTTATTTATATATTTTTTAATAGGCTCTGGTACCCTGTGTCTGCTCGCTACAACAAGAAGACTGAATGCAATATCATCCGGACCAGGTATTGCTGTTGCTATAGCAATTGTAATTACAAAAGGTTCATTAACTCGCAACAGTTTTACCAGTCAAAGGGGGGTTCGCATTAACAGAATTTACATATTGAGGAAATTAACACTACTGGCACAAAACCAATGTCATTAAATTCAGACCATCCCTGACAAAAATGAAGTAATGCTGGTAAGAACAGTAGCAGAGAGGGGGAACTTACTGGTTAATTACATTTGCCCCATACTGTGGTTTAATTAATATGGCACAGTTAAAACATATTCACCTCAAGTGATAAGTCAATGCTGAGCCTCTTTGCCATAATGAGTCAAGAGGGACAGTATAGCTCTCAATGTATAACTAATAGCATCCAATGCTTTGGGAAGGAATTTAACATCTTTTATAGAAATAAAGTACTTTATTTAGATACTCACTTTTATTGCAAAGTGGAATATACAACAACTACACTGTACACACACACACACATATATATATATATATATATATACTGTCTATATACTGTATATACAGTATAATGTACAGTATGTACATAGAGTAAAGTGTGTGTGTGTGTGTGTGTGTGCTTGCATGCGAGCGCGTGCATATACAGTGTCGCCTGTATCATTGTGGAATCCCTACAACTGTTATAGAACACATAAGCAACAATAAAACTATTCAGTCTTTAAATTGTGCGTTCACATTTTGTATGGAAACTCGTTTATGTATTCCTGACATGCAGCACGTACATTATAGCTGTTGTCTTCCTCTGCTAATGGAGATGCATTCTGTCATGCCTTCTTTCACCGCAGGAAATGAAAACATTGAATCCACCAATCAGTCAAGCAAACCTGAATTCATTTAAAACTCACTGATTGTAGTGGATTTGGTTAAAAAAATGTGTTGTTTTGTGTTGCTTCAGGTCATAAGCCATAAGTTATGCCTAATTTACCAATACTAATAAACATATACTAATTAATTTAAAAGGCAGAGATAAAGATACATAGAAAATGACACAATGTAATAATAGTATATGATATAGCATGTATTGCATACATTGTATCAGCTGTATCACCTAATTACTAAAACTAATGTACAGTAAAATGAACATGTTGATCCTTTATAATAGAGTACAACACTGTTTATGTTCATCTTACCAATATTGATGATCAGCAATGGTGTTTAGTGGTTCAGAAAAATTAAAGTTCAGATTTAGAGGGTGATGTTTAGCCTCATAATTTTCGCTGCAGGCGCCAAGTGAGATATGATATGAAGCAAGGCTAGGCTGTTGATTTAGTGTTCCATATTAGCTGGAAATTGGGGCATTAATGAATCCTCACTGGGAGAATATGAGCACTAGAGACATTATTGAGATTCAGCAGCAGCAACTCAACTCATCTGCTTATCAATCTGCTCTATAATGAAATAGCACAGTGGGACCCTCTCATTCCATCGCAGAACACACAAAGAAATGTAACCTTTACAATGTCGAAATTTAATTTACTTGATCCCTGGCTCTAATTGGAAATAAATTGTGGGTCTCCTCAAGCAACTTCCTGAAAGTCTTTAATTTTCCCTTCTCGCAACCATTGTCTAGCGTTGTTCTTTTGGCTTTGAATTGCATGATATGGTCATTCTTGTTTTGAGAAATGTGTTCAATCTGACATCCCTGTTAACTACATTGTTCCTGATGATCATCATTAACTGTGACTGAACACATTGTGTAGAGGTTAATAGTTAAATAAAAATAGAACATGACATGTTTGTTTACTGCATAAGGTAATTTACACTGGTGCATACTTCTAGTAAAAGGCAGTTCGGCTGTAATAGATAATCTCATCCTAAGCACTAAAGGCCGCCGCCCACTGGCCGTGTCGTTCGGTGGCGTGTCAAGGAATGTAACGTTCGAAATGTAGTCAAATTGAGGGAGGAGCTCAGAAACCTGCAGATATTCATTCCATGTTTATGGCTTGACGCCCAAGAAATAGAACCACGCTCTAAACCTTGGCATCACTTCGCGTCAGACGCTGCCAGAGGGCGTTGCCCTGTTAAAAAGAACTTGTTTTAAAACTCTGGCGTCTCTTGACGCTCGTCGACGCCTTCAGTGGGCGTTGGGTTTAAGGTTCATTGTTATTGACCATTTTCCTGTAGCTTCATGTACAGAACAGGCTTGTGGTTGGTGTTGCCATTCAAGCACATCATTAATCTCCATGTTGCTACTGCGCTGGACTGGCACAGAACTCTGCAGTCTTGATCAATCACCGGTATAGCTCCAAGCACATACTGCACTGAATGATTTTGAACAAAACATAGCCACCTTTGAGACTGAGATCAATGAAGCTCTTGACCCACCCTCAACCGCCTCCCAACTGAAGTATTAAAGACATGGAGCCAGTACATCCTCTGGGGACAAGTCAACGAGTATGCTGTTATTTTGCAATTTGGTAATAGTGTTTTTTTCTCTGAAAAATAAACAGCATTGTGTTAACAGAGCCACAAGATATGGAAAGTTTTCTGTAGAAAATTTTTTTTAATCTAGACCTATAGTCTAGGGTTATGTTTTTCAGTTAGGTTAGCCACCCCAATAGGTAGGAAAGGCATTACATCAGCCATCAATTCCACTAGGAGACTAACAGCTGAAGATTCTTATTTTCTATATAAAACGCAATACACTGAAAAGACTGTGACCCTACAGTCAGAATTTCACATGAATTACATGTGATTCATTATCTTTAATTAAAGACAATATTGAGAGCCCAAATGGTGTAACTGTATGATGGGTCTGTTAAATACACACCAGCCTGAGCATATAGCCAACCTAAATCCACTGGTTTGCGTAACGTTTGCGAGTCAACCCAGCTGTCAGTTCGCAATCAACCACCTGTAATCATATGATGTAATAACAGCACTAAGACGAGCTGATAGACATGGATCCTCTAATGAAATAAATATGTTGCGAACAATATAAAAAACAGATGATAGATAATACAGTACCGTTGATATGGAAATAACAGAAGAACCGCTGCAAGTGTATCAATCAGAGCCAGGAGAGAAGGAGGGCTGGGGAACGAGAGACGGGAGGGGGAAAGACACACGAGAGTCCCTGTAGGCCGTGGAGAGCGAGAGCTAATAATCAGTTTGTACTTTGCTGATTACAGACTAATCATGGCCCAAACACAGAGCCGGTGCCCCGGAATATATTTACGGATGCAGCACACCCCTGTTCCGTTTCTTCTTCTTTGTCACGTGACAAGCAATCTGCTGAGGGAAGAAAATGAAATCAATGCCTATTATCTATTAAGAAGCTTCCCTGGGGTTCAATGGGTGGTAATGTTTATGCTATCCGGGGACCTAGTTTGCATCTCAATGTGCCCACATGAACACAAGTGTAAACACAAAAGCAAAAGACTAAAACAAATACAAATGAGACGATGCACATTTTAATCAGGCCTTTCCCTACATTGGTTATGGAAAATTATTATTATTCAAACCTCTGCTTCGAAGAGCAGTTATTAACATGATCCACTAGAGTGATTGCGTGAGATTTATTTTGTCTCACCTCTGTCTTAAAAAGCAATGGACAGTTGCATGGGGAGGGGTAGGGAAGGATGTGACCCTGTGAGAGTGGTATGGGGATGAGTGGAGAGGATCACCAGCCACCTCAGAATACGAAAACCACCATGAATTCCAGACACATATTGGGGAGTGTTCCTTAAGAGGAAAATAACCCTCTAAAGATTAAAAATATAGAAGAGCAACTTTAAGGCATGACTAAATGACCAACTCTTAGCCGATTCATTACCTGTTAGTTTTACCTGTAACCTGCAGCTAGGTGCTATCTTAATGTCAGTGTGAAACTCTGAAGAGATCTCAGGTTCTTCATCACGGAATCATGCATCTCCCATTCATTAGCCACATAGAGCACACTGGCGCATGGGAAATTGAGCCGAACTAATTACAACTTAAACGAAACCATAATTGGACATTTTGCGCTTGTCATACGATGAGAGACAGATGGGTTTGTAATTGCATTACAAGTCTGACATCATGGCGGGGAGCTATACAGAACGCCACCCATGCCCTTCATGGAAGTGGTCCACATTCAAAGACAAGTCCTCCTTGATTTCCTTAATCACACGGGCAGTGCTGACAATAGTCAACCAACATGTTACCTGTGTGATAGTGATGTATGTAAAATAATTTTGAAACAATGTTGTTGAATATAAATCTCTATGGTGTACGGTACATTACTCCCCTATGTTCTAGCCGTATGATAAAAAGCATGTGGTAAGGGTAAGCAGGGTGTTATATGTAAAATGTCAGCTCTTGAGGGAACCATGCCTGGGTGATTGAAGAATGGGCTCACATAAATCAGTTGTCTCTGCTGTGATGGAGTTTTATAGGCCGTAGATTGTCAGCTTGCCAAACCACATGTCTCAGGAGTAGGCCCTGTAAGGATTTGTATTAGGTCAGTACGGCCTACACCAGGCAAATTATAAGTAAAGTGTTACAGGAGCCTTTCAACAGCAACTCAATAAAACACTTCACTTCTCCTATCTTCACTATTTAAACCTAAGGGAAAATATGTCCAGGGTGCCACAAGGTGGTTTCTCCTGCAATTTTTTCCCACTCCGCTCAGAGTGCACACTTTGTCATAGCATGGCAAAGCACATTTACGTGTCTGAAGGGAAAATGCCAAGAGTGACTGACACTTTCTGTATATACAAGGCAATGTTGACCTGTCTGCTTTTCCACAGTAAGGTGACGCTAATCTAGGTTTGTACGATATAAATGTTTTCCATAGTCCAGTAGATGAACTGGTAACTCATTTTGGTTTTTAATGTCCTGACAATGGTCGTGGAACAACGGACCAGCTCTTTACTCTCGCTAGGATCCTGGAGGGGGCTTGGGAGTATGCCCTTCCGGTCT
>JAODTR010000003.1:1837579-1852410 GCA_025399935.1 Amblyopsis rosae | reverse complement strand
TATATATATATGTATACTCTATAATGGGTTATTTCATTTTGAGCAGCATTATATTCTTCTCTTGTTTCATCCGCACACAGTAGGACACCTACTACTCCCACCCTACACACAAACATATAGGTCATTTAGATCAAATAAATACCCTCAGACACTCATGAAAGGAAGCTTACCTTTTTCCTACCACTCCCTCCCTCTCCACGTAAGTGTGCTGTACTCAATTTCCGGCTTCAGTGAGAATGAAGAAAGATAGGGGGAGAAAATTGGAAGTTTGGTTTAGAATGCAGACAGGCCTTTCTGCTCGACGGCCTGTGACATCTCTCTGCGCCACACTTTGCATGGCGAAATAGGAGCTTGTAATAGAATTTCCCCCCTCCAAGAAGGTTTATTAAATTTATTTTTTTCCTCCCACACCCCCCCCCCCCCCCCCCCACACACACACACACACACACACACACACACACACACACCTTCCTCCGCCACCCCTGGAAGATGAAATAAAATAAAACAGAATACAAAAATGAATACAAAAATGCATAAACGCATCACTTTGTAAGCCTTTGTGACAGCCGTGACTTTGTGACGACGTCTAACCTTTCGCATTCAATTTTAGGTTAATTTCTGGCGTTGTGTCGCATTACGAAGACCCTCTGGGGAATGTCGAGGGGTCCCAGTCAAAATGAGTGACATGACAGCAGAGAGGAAAGAGGGGGATATCGTAGGGGAAATGGGTTTTCTGTCACTGTTCCATGAAAAGAGGTCATCATCTCACTATAGCACGAGAGGGATTTTATGTTTGTGAAGCTGAAATATATCACTCATACTACAGCAGCAGCATTGCCATGCAATACGTTTGATCTGAGCTGGTAGGGGTACCTTTTGGTAGATAATTCACTGTTAGACAGCCAAGGCCCCTGTTTTTGCAGCTGGCCCTTTAACTTTGTTGGTGTCCAGTGACGCAAAGTGTTCTCTCTCTCCATTGGTAATTGGTTGGCTATTGGTTGGTGTACATACTCCACTAATGTCATGTGCTCTGAATCAGACCAGTTACTGTACCATTTACGACCTACTGTATGAGTAGAACTATCAGAGCCTCTACTCATACATACAGTACAGTCGTATTGTAGAATTGATATTACCCTTGATATTACCCTAAGATTGGATAAATCACTTTGTGTGTCTTATCAACAGAATTTACAGTTTCATTTATTTGTTCTACATTTTGTTCTCTGTAAAAGTCAATACAAATTACACTTACAGAAACCAATGAAATACTCATATTAGATTTATAAAATATATAATCCTAGTTGTGACCTTCTACTAGTTTTTTAAAATCCTTTGATGGGATGTGAGTTAAACCAGAGTAGCCTACTATGTCAAACTTGTCAACTCCTAAAAGACAATGAGATTATATTGTTATAATATCAAATGTTTATACTCTCTTCCCAGGGTGCTTACATTGATCCTAGGGCACTATGAATTATTTTATTTATTCATTTGGAGGAGTGGGGGGTGGCGTTATCTTAAATAACAATGGTGGGTTTATTGTGTTGTATTCTGTGCCAGGAAGCCTCAGAAATATTTATTATTTTGTTAATGCAGGTTCATTTTAGATAAATCGTTCAAAGAAAAAAAAAACTGCAAATAGGAAAAATTTTCGCTTTATTTACTCTAAGCTTAATTATATTTCTCAATGCTTCATCGCAGTTTTCAGGAGCAGCTATCTGTAATGTGTAATATTTCATATTTATGAAGCATCTGCATAATAAAGATAAGGTATTCAATTAAGCAAGCCATTAAAAGTCCATGTTATTGAATATTTATCATCCCTCATAGTGCTTTGATTTCCAAATGGCGCATTAGAAACACACTGATCTAACGCCGGCCGCTCCCTCCTTTAGCCTGTGAAATGTTTACCTAAGCACTTACACTTACACTTACACTTACACTTACCTAAGCGCTAGCAGGGTGCCAGCACACAATGCAGACCCCCTCATTTAAGCAAACCCACAGGGGTTATGGGTTGGAGGTGTTGGACATTAGCTCGCTCTTTAACATGGCCTGATGGAAAGGAAGGCCCTTCAGGGATTTATCTTACTGTTTAAGGTCCATCCATCCATCCATCCATCCATCCATCCATCCATCTTCATCCGCTTATCCGGAGTCGGGTCGCGGGGGCAGCAGCTTCAGCAAGGGACCCCAAACTTCCCTTTCCCGATTTATCTTACTGTTTAAGGTACACAAGGTAAATAAAACATAGTGTAATGCTTATTCTAATGATATACTTTACAGTGGCATGGATAGCGTTATTGATGGAAGGTACACAAGAGAATTCAAATTTGGGCTTCTGTGGTAAAGCATCAACACATCAACAACACAAACCTCCTGTATACAAAACAAAATCCACAATGTGTATTAGAAAAGAACAGATATACTGTACTGGATGGAGTGTGTCGACTTGCATACTGTACACGTGTGTGTGTGTGTGTGTGTGTGTGTGTGTGAAGCCACACTATACAAGAAAAGGTCAGGCAGATCTGAGGACGTTATGACAACCAAGTAACCCCCTAACCTAACCCCCATTCCTCTCAGCATGCAGCATGAAATCCCAGGCTGCAGAATGGAGGATTTGGGCTCTTGGTTCAAAGCCAGGCAGGGGGAATTGCATGGCTGCCCATCACATGGCAGCTACACCCTAACCAGCGAAGTCTTTCTCCTTCTTATCTGGCCGTCAGCATCGTGCCGCCGCAGCACTCGGCTCCTGGTGCATAAGCAATATTTCCACCAAAGTCCTCCCCGAACCCTCCTTAGAGATTTATCTGGCTGCTGAAGTAGAAAATGAATATTTTACAGTTCACTTGCCTGATCAATTACCTACAAGCTGTTGCTGTATTTTGTGGCTGGTGGGAAAGTGTCGGTAAGGTGCTGATAGAAAGCGCCCCCATCTTCCGAAACAACACACACACACACGCACACGCACACAGCAAAGCAAAGGAGTTGTGAATGAGTCGGTCTCTGGTGAACCACTCGAGTTTGTACCCACACAGTCTGGGAATTGTTGCAAAACAAATTAAAGCTTTAGATGATAATTAGCCCGGCTAATTTCTGGAGGATACAGACACACTGGGCTGATTAAAGTGCTCCTTGATTTGAGGCCAATTTGAATATTTACAAAATAAGTACGTAGCATCATCGGTGATGACTGATTAAGATCTATCTAGAGTTTTATTTTCCAGTGCTAATGTTTGCAGCATTGCGCTAATGCTTGAAGAATCACACTGCTCCACATAGGCAGTCCAGCTTACAATGTGCAGTATGCGTGATTTCTCTGTTGCCCGACAAAACCCATTTACTGTATATGCTTTCACACAACTTCAGCAATCTTACTGAATCGCCATGATTTATTGGAGACTTAGGCTTGAAAACCATTGTTTCATTTCATTATTTGTAAATGTTTAACTAATATTACCATGTTCAAAATCCAAATATCACAATATCACTCAGTCTAGAAGATGGGAGAATGTGCAGATAGCAAGGTAGAAAAGTTATGACCCTCCCCACGATCACCTCTGATCTGAACCTACAGTACAGTATATGCAGTGGTTTGTCAGGATTCTCTTCCCATCAACACACTGCCAGATGTTGAATCTCCTTCAGATTCTGGCTTAGTGAAGTCACTGGACACACAATGCTGATTGTTATTGGTTCATTATTGGTGCACGTTTTCATCTCACTGAGGTTCTACAGTAACTTCAGGTTACTTTGCATATTATGGAGCTTGATTATGAACGCTTTGTTTACTGTTTCCTTTAAGTTACCTGTGTGAGGCGTACATGCAGCAATTAACCTTTCCCAAGGCCAGCTCCTTTCACTTGTCCTACCTAGTTACTGTAACTAGATAGGACAAAACATAAAGGAAAGCAGACAGTTTACGCGAGGTTCCGTCAGATTCCAAAAATGCTCAACTGTTATTGGAGGACATGCAAAAAGGGGTGGGGTTTGGAAAAGGTAAATTCCCGCCATTGGTCACATTGTACCAGGCCATGAAATTGAATTTATATTTTTGCATGTGGCTAACTTGGGCATGATTTTTTGTCGGAAGCAAGATGATAAAATAACCCGGATTGTGAAAATTGCTGGGTTAAAGACTAAATAATTCCTCTGGGAGTGAGAAAACAGTGCATTTAATGGAAATGGTACTTTCACACATGTTGTCAAAGGATTTTGAAATATTAATTAATGTTTTTATTTAATGTGCTTAGTGAATCTTGCCTAAATAGTTCATTGTTCTTGTATGACTCCCACTGCTTAGAGCCCAATCCAGAGCCACATGGGATTCACCTGTGCTTTAGTGTCACTTGTGGCAAAATCAATGGATTACATTTGTCCTTTGCTTTGAAATGTTATGGGCCTTGTATATGTGAAGACCTCCACACTTTCCTTCACTGTGGAGAAAAGACATACAGCAGCCCTTTCATCTAATACTTACTGGAGACTAATACCAGATCATACACTATAGCTAACTACTGTAGATTAATGATGTAAAGGATGGATGGACAAACTGACTGACTGCATAAACAATACATCAATCAATCGATCAATCGATCGATCGATCGATCGATTGATTGATGTATTGTTTATGCAGTTAGTTTGAATACAGTAGTGTATTCTTTAGGATACATTGCATTCTTGTTGGTGTTCATGGGTTTATCTCTACAGAATAGAATGACCTATATGATAACCATGTTTGCTTTACAGACCAAGAGCTTACAGTAATGCTCTTACGGGAACATTTTATTTATAAAAGTTTCAAATCACATTAGCCTCAAATGGTTTTGAAAAATCAAAAGGGATTTCACAAGCAGAACTAATTTATCTGTGCCTCACAATTTGAATAGAATTAGCATTCTTTCGAAATCATCTAATTAGGTTTTGGTTATTAAATTAAGATTCATGTTTGTCAGGAAGATAAATAGCTCTGTGCTTTTATCTGGCAAGGAACCCATGGAGATCACAAATAGTGTGATTTTCCACCTCATTTTACGGAATCTCAGGAGGAGGTAGCATCTCAAATCACAGAGGTATGACTCAACATTAAAACAAACCTCAGAGGAATTTGCACCACACTCTCAATTTAACTTTCCGTTACATATTGATTCCATATATTAAATCACAGCAGCAGAAAGCATAACAGCACTTTAATCTCACCTTGGAAATATCTAACACAGTCCATTAAGTGACAAACTGCTCTGGGCAAATTTAAGCATTTACTGTAAGAGCTTACTGTATACAAAAATATCACAGTAGATGACACTGCAAATGATTGGTACAATCAGAGACACAACACATGTTTATGCTTTGTCCAGATTACTTGTTATTTTAATGTATGCATTTTGTAATATTGAAAGTCTAATGGTACAGGAAATAAGGACCCTATACAGGTCAATACACTACTATAAATTATACATTAGTGTAAATGTAATACATTGTAAAACATTAGCCACCTACAGGCACAAGACACACACACAGAAAGGAGAGAAAATGTTGTTGCACCCACAATGTCATCTTTTTCATTGTTTTCTTTACAATACAGATACAGTAATATGTGCCTGCAAATCAAAACATGGTAGGGCAGAGGTGGTAGGGCAGAGGGGAGATCTGAACATAGAAAGAGAGTGAATGAATATATTACCAGTAGCTTGTGTGTAGTGTGGGGAGTGGGGTCTTACGCTATAAGGAGTCTTCCTCTTGGGTGTGAGGGGGTGTGGGGTGCAGGGTAGTAAAGGATTGATATCCACAACAGCCCAGGGCCTGGTGGAAGTACAGCTTTGTAGGAGCTACTCCTGTCCTGGAGTGGAGCTTATAGCATATTTGCATTGCTGCTGACAAACACTTTGAAGACCTCTGCTCTCCCAGACATACTGTACTATAGAGTAACAAGGCATTCTGGTTCTGTACATGCCGGAGAAGCTATATTGTTCACCTGCTTTACATAAACATGCTACGCAATGCATAATGTATTGCTATCAAACCCATTATGCCAGTGATTCATACAGTATATGATAATAATGACACATCTCTGTATATTCTGTCTATAGAGCAATGGCAATGCATATTTGGCTATTAAGCAATTAAAATGATTATGTGTTGAATGAGTTGTCTTGTGCCTTTACAATGACACATCTGTAAACTTTGGAAAAAGCACAAATTTAAAGTACATTCAAGAATGGGGCAAAAAAAATCAAAGCAGTAAAATTAGGAATGTTACCACCATGCAGAAAATGTGCACATTTTATGTGCGCAAGTTAATTATGCCACTTCAGAGGAGCTTGTGAAAGGATAAGGAAAGCTGCATAAATTTAGCTGTAATCCAGGCAGGCAGAACTCATTTGCAGGGATGGTCTTATCTGGGCACTGCAGCTTTCTCACAAAATTAACCTTGGATATTTGGGCCCAATTCAGCAAGCGTTTGATTCTCTCTCTCTCTCTCTCTCTCTCTCTCTCTCTCACACACACACACACACGCACCCTCTACAGTGCATACAATATTTCCCCCATGCCACTCTTACCCCCTGTCTCTGTGTGTCTGTCTCTCCGCACCCCCCACCTATCTTGCTGTGCACTACAGTGTGTGTTGACAGTTTATCGCTGCGGTGTTTGACTAAATAAATAAACAAGGGGGAAACCAGAAGTGCTTTCCTTCATAAGAGAGGCCCCGCGTCCTGCAGGTCTCAACAGCCAGGCTTTACGTAATGCAGTTGACAGCCACCTGGATGATAGACAGACATACACCTGGAAGACAGACAGACATACACCTGGATGACAGACAGACATACACCTGGATGACAGACAGAGAAGACAGGAACACGGATAGATAGATAGATAGATAGATAGATAGATAGATCATCAATTGATAGATAGATAGATAGATAGATAGATAGATAGATAGATAGATAGATAGTACTTCCACCAGCACTGGGGACATGCTAGCCAAATTGACAAATGGTGGGTGGGGAGGGGAAGGGAAGGGGGGGGTGAGAGGCTTCCATCCTGGGAGGGGGGCTTCCATCCTAGCCTAGCAAGACACTTGACCTACAGCACCCCAATCAAATAGTAATTTCCCCCACTGTAAGCTTCATTGCGTTTTGTTTATTATCTGTGTTTATCGTCAGTGTATTACATCGCTACTCTCTTGTGACCTATGCTGTATGAATGTGCACAATGTTGTTTTAGGTTAAATCATTTCATTACACATTTAGGTATACGTTCTGCACACTGAAGCCATGTTTTTATGTCACAGTTTGGAATTGTTAAACAGAAACACTTTATTTCTTTATTTTTTGTACCTTCCAATTACCTTGGGAATTCATCAGCTGCTCTTTTTATAGACCGGGGTGTGACAATAGTAGTTACCTTTGGAGTACATCAGCGCTAAGTCTTTACTGCGCTGCACGGTGTCAACTGTATTTAGTGCCAAAAGTGATAGCGATAATAAAGTATAATAGGTAATGAATAACCCATAAGCTCACATGATGCAGTAAATCTGACGGCATCTTGGCACACACCCAAAACAAAACTCGCCGCGGGTACTTTTTATCAGTAGGATTTCCAACCCATTTCCAAAATGATTGAATTGCCATTTCTCATGTTGTAAGAGTGTTTCCCTCTGTATGCAGACAAGGTAATCTCACACTAGTTGACATGAGAGACTTGTTTCCACCCTGACACCTCATAATCCCCTCACCTGGAGACGGATGGCACTGACAGTGTCTCCTGTCCCCATCTGTAACGGTAATGTCCCTGTCAGGTGGAGCCAAGGAAGGACATTAATCAGCCCTTCAGCCCGCCTGCTAATGGGACAACTTCTAATGTATGTATATTCCCCTCGGATTCATCCAGTACGCCAGTAACATATGCTAATAATGTCTTCGTGTCCGTGAGGCATGAGTCTTCAAAGTCGGGCCCAAATCTAAAATTTAGATGTAGTTTTTTTCCTTATTCATTTTTTTAAGTGGTTTTAGAGCACTAAATCTGCTTGCGCACTCAAAGTTATGTCTGGAGCTTCTGATGCCTTGCTGGAGAGGAGAGGAGAAGAGAAGAGAGGAGAGGAGAGGAGAGGAGAGGAGAGGAGAGGGCTACTGTATTAATAAAACATTATATAATATATATATATATATATGTATATATATATATATTATATAATATTATAAAACATATTTAAATTCTTCTAACATTGGCTACAGGTCACAGGATATACATACATGTCTTTAATGTATAGAAATCCCTATTATTTGCTTACAAAGGACCTGTGTGCAGGTGTAACGATTTCCCTTCTTGCTGGCCTCTCACAGGTTGTCACAGAGCTTTAAGTGGTCTGACATTTAGATCTGCCTCCTATTTCTAAGGGCCCTTCAACCAAACGGTCTGTTTCTGAACATCTAAAACATCTACTGTTCTCAGAGTAATGCATGAAGACCCACTCCTCCACTACCGCATATCCCTTTTATCCACGGACAAGTTATTAGTCATCAAATGAGCTGCGGCTCATTCTTACTTTGAACTCAGATTGGGAAAGAATTAAGGGAAAAAAAGAACAGAATGTAGAAATATTCTTTACAATCTCTATGCACTGGTCTATTTACTAAACTAAACAGTCCATCTGTAGCCTATTTCGGCATACCGGTGGCACTGTTTGATCAAGAGATGCAAATGCACTATATTAGTTTTTTAATGTTCAGATTACTTAGACTTGAAATTAAGGAACTAAAGTTTGGTTCTACCTGATTATTTGATTAATTAATTAGAATATTATCTGAGCAATGTCAAAAGAAACATGCAGTGAAAGGAAGGATTCAAAATACTGCGTGATCGTCCTTCATTGTGTCAAGTGCCACGATATTCAACTCAAACTCAGCTCATGGTGATACGTTAATGCAGCAATCGTTGTTTGTGGGGGCTTTGAATTATATTCTACAGCAAACAGCAAACAACGCACGTGAAACGGATGGAACTAAGTGAATAGATGAACACTGAATGGTAGCACCTATTGCATTGCACATAGCCTACGTCAAACTATATTTATGGTCAAACTCAGTCGCCTAGTAAGCTAGTCAAGAGTTTAGCATTTAACAAATGTGAAACTTTATTTAGAAGCATTTCCTGTGGCAGTATACTTTATATACTGGTAGTACACTGGTGAATCAGCAGTTTTGTCAACAAAACCAGATTATGCTTTTGTCTTCACTGAGACGTGCTAAAATAACTTCAGCTAACACTAATAGCAATTTAAAATAATTTCATTAAGAATTTACCATTAACAAGTGATCCTATCCTATCCTCTTAGACATGTTCTGCTACTTATACTTCCATAGCTACTGTAGGTCTGTCTGGAACAGTGTCCATGGGAATAGGTGTGGAGTGGATGTGACAACAACAAAAAGCTCGTCTGTAAGGTGGTACAGTATGTGCGCAGTGATGACAGAGAGGAAGACAGTTTCCCTGATGTTTTTTTCTTTAATTGGACTGAAATTAAGTGGAAAGAATTGCAAAGACAATTAACTGGTCTTTTTTTTTATCAGGGGCGCACAGTCTGAAAGAGTTTCAGTGGCAGTTCTGCCGGGCTGCCTTCCGCTGCCAGGCACAATGTATTTCTCTGCGTTTCTCAGCCTTTGTTTATCTCATTTTTCAATTAACCTCCACGCTTTTACCGCTTCCGTAAAACCAAGCACATGTTTTGCTCCGAAGAACAAATAAAATGGCCTCTTTCTTTCTCTCTTTCTTTCCCTGTATCTCTCTTTGATTTCTCTGTTTGCGTTTCCCTGTCCATCCCTCCGCCTGTCTCCGTCCTCTTTGGCTGCCGTGATGTTTCCGTCCGGAGTGCTGAGCTTTGCGGTGCCGAGCAGAGCTTGGCGGGCGCGAGGATGCTGTATGTGTCAGATTAAAGAGGCTAAATCTGTGGTGTGCAGGGAGAGCTTTGTAGATACGGCAATTTGGTGTTAACCTCCTCTTCCACCCCCCTCCCATGCTTTCTCATTGGATGAGACTGCAGGGGGGCAGAGAGGGGAAAGGGGTGTGTGTGTGTGGGGGGGGGGGGGTTAGTGCAGGACGGGGTGGCGGTGCATGGAGAGGGGGGAAATTTTGGTCTGCCCCGCTAGTAATCACATTGACCACATGTTTCAACAGTATTACATGTTTATAACGCCGGTGCCTGTTTTCTGATTTTCACATCTTATCTGATCTTACACACTGGATTATAATTAAAGTTGAACAGACAAGCCTTTGACAAGGTCTGTTTTCACGCGTGAGAAATGTCTCTTTAATTAATCTAGTGATATATGTTTTTAAATTAGCTTCCCACTGACAAGAAAATGTGCCACATGACCCACCACATGTCACATATAAAGGACTCTACTGTATCTCACATGATTATAATGCCGCTGTAGTTTAAAAACGACATTGAAATGACAAGACACAAACAGACTAGTCACTAATGAATCATTGCTAATGAGGTAGGAGGCCTTGGAAATACACAGCAAATCAAAATAAATGAACTGCGCGAACAGAAAGGAACGCTGAAGGGTTTTCAGTGTCACAGGGGTGCCCTTTCCTTTTGCAATCAAAGGCTAGTTTTGAAAATCAAATACGATGCCGTCTTGGGCTGTGTGGTTTCTGCCAAGGCTGATTGAATGAATCTATTACCCGCCGCAGAATGAGGAACATTGTTTGTCCAAATTACCTATCTCCTTTCCTTTTGCCTTTTCCACCAATGTGGAAGGGAATGTTTATCAGACTTGTGCCTCCATGGTTATGGATGATTGTGACGCGATGCAGCGAAGGTTGTCCCACCCCACGGAGCCTGTGAGTGAGGTGCTTATTTCAGCAGAAAGTCTCGCCAGAGAGCAGGCGTTTAGCAGCATAAGCACAGGACATGGTGGATGCGATGTCAACAGAAGACCTCTAATAGATCAATCTGACCCTCCCAGATAAATCTGGAGCTTTACGAATTTTAACAGTGCAGTGGCCCAGCTACTACTCAGCAAGTCTTGGGTTCCTGGAGAAAATCCATGAAATCAGAGGTGACCGGTATAGGGCCTTAGAAGACTCATAGTATGAGCTATATAGGTCTGAAGGGTTTGTATTATTCACTCTAAACTTTCATTAGATTGTATTGCTTAATATAAAATTACAAATAAATGCCCCCACTTTGTTGTAGAGGGTGATTCTGCAAAATGTGATTTCGATCCATTGCTAAGGAATACATGGAATTGCTGATATCAATAGCACTTTTTATAATTAAAGTGGCTTATGTACGTTCACATAGGGGAGAGCAGTGTGTCATGATTTATGATGTGAATGCATCATCAACAGGCTAAATCTGAACACATTTTCATGACCACCAAAATTAGCATTATAATGTGAGTGCTAGAATTTCTACCTGCCATCTGTGAGACCCGGGTTCTTAACTGAAGTATGTAGTACGTAGCATGCAAAGCAACATATTGTCTTCATTCATTTATATAGCACTTTATACTATGATTTTCCTCTTTCATTCAGCCATCACTCTGCATGCATGACGTGCCGGACTGGCGTCGGTAGTATAGGGTGCGCGCCGCAGTGCGCAGAGTGTGTGTGAGTGACCTGTATGTTCGTTGTTAAGTGCACATGACACAACAATGTTGACTGGAGAAGCAAAGAGCGCATGCACTCTCGTGATCACAACAATGGAAATTAGTTTGAACAGACGGTTCTACTCATTAATGAAATTGGTACAATGTAGAAGAGAGAATCTGAAACTGGTATCGATCCTATTTACATTAGAATCGATCGTCAAAAACAAGACGTAGTATCTGTAGCATCGATATTTTTTGATCAATCTGCCCACCCCTACTTTAGGCCTTTCTGTCAACAGGTACATTACAAAAATATCTATAACATTTGAATGTTAAAGGTCATATAATGTATACAATATTTTAAATATTAAAAATCTAAATATATAGTGGAGTATATTAAACTCCCTCTGTGTGTTTTAATCCCAGCTCCTTGGTCAGATGCCAGTGCTGGTTAGTGCTTGTGTGTCTTGCTGTTTTAGTCTGACAGCCTGGCGCTTAACAAAATCATCTATACATACTTCAAGGTTGTCAGATATGTCAGAAATGTCAGTTTTGTGACATTGAGCTGAGGACACCACTGCCTACAATACGTGTCAAGCAGGACAAATTCCACTGGCAGATGTATTGTCTCCATTTTGTATGTGACACCCTGGCCTCTCCTATACACATAAATACTGAATCCACGATCCACATTCCATGATCCATAGCCATGATCCATGATCCATGAATCTATTTGTTTTTGGTGCGCTCTTTATAGATACCATTAGCATTATAGCTTAACATGATATAGTAGTTAGCATAATGTAAGGGTGCTACGAAGCATAGTTAGCTAGCAGCCTAGTAGCCACTGGCTACTAGCCAGTATAGACCTGGCCAGACATAATTTTCGGAGGTGCCCATACCCATGTCAATATTCCCTATGAGAAAAATGTATGGCGTTTTCGATGTTCTTCCCTACAACAGTCTGCATTAACTCATACAGTATGTTGCAAACTTAGCCTACTGGTTTTGTCAAAGACACGTATTAGCTTTGTAAGTGATTTCGTAATTGACAAACGCACTGGTGTTTGTCAATTACGAAATCAGGTAATCTACTAAATAGATTACCCAGTAGGTAAAGTAAGCATTTTTCTACAGCTTAGCGATTTTCTGTGCTGCTGGCGCATGGTGTTCAAAAGTTACCTCCAGCTCCCAGGGAGACCCACCTTACAGATGACATTGGGGTGGACACATGAAGGGGGGATCACGGGGTCCTCCCTCAGTAAATGTTTAAGGTCAAACACTTTTGATTGCATTTTTGCTGAATTTCTATGTAATAATTGCAATTGAATTAAACATGGAAATTCATCTATTTTCGTTCCGCTGTTAGACGGATATAGTCTAACAGCGGGAATATAGGAATATAGTCTAATCTTTGTTGCTACATGCAATGCACAAAAACAGCATGGCTGAATGTATAACGAGTGGAACAATGAAGCTGAAAGTCACATTATAAAGTTATAAAGGATTTTATTATTTATTATTTAAGACGGCACAGGTAAAATGAATAATGAGAAACACACAAACCTAATAAATACGAGTCAGGTCTTGAGCAGATGTTACGTCCAGGGTTGCGGCAACAGGCGCCGCAACTCTTTGCCCTCGTCGCCAGCGCCTCACACCCCCACGTGAAATCAGACGATTGCCATCAGCCGTGTGGGTGTGAAGGCATATAGGCTGGTGACGTGCGGTGGGTTGTCGCGGATTATTGTTCTTGTTGACTGTTCGTGTTCGATGTGTTACGTGACGCCGTTTGTGTTTCCCATTTGTGTTATATTAAAGGACGAGCCGAGTGGCTCATCTCTCGTCTGACCTCCGTGTGTTGTTTTTGGTCTTTTCGTTCGTTTGCACTCCCTTCCCCCCGCTCCGCGTTACAGCAGAAGCCACACATTGGCTACAAAAGAAAAAAATGTGAGGGTTGCCCTGGCCAGATCTAAGGACCCAGGCCATCCCGGGCCTAAGCGTAATTCAAACCCTGCTAGTAGAAAACACGTCACACCAATCACTAAGAGCAAATGTAAAGCCACGTAAAGCCCCTGTTATGATTCCATACCAGGTTACTTTAGTCAGAGTACAGGTATAAATAAATAAATAAATATTCAATATTAGTTTTACAACATTGATAACAAAAAGAGTTTGGCCAGGGCATAATGCGTGCCAGCATTTGACTTTTAATGTTATGCAGTTAGCAAACATAACTTGCAAAAAAAGACCAACATATCTGGATTGCATGTCAAAATGTCCATTTATTTGCATTGAAATTCCCCTAATCATGGCATAACCCAAAACTAAACAATATGAATAATGCCATTCTGTGTTCCTCTTCACTGCCGACTGCAAGTAGTGACGACACGACTGGCCACAGGTCTATAGTGTCACCTGTTGACCTTGGCATCACAACCTACAGCAGCCACGCAGGCCTCTGCTCACATTCTATTCACGAACGACCGCCGCTGCCAGTGAGAAGAAAAACAGCCTCCAGAGACTGTGATTACCGCTCAGGCATAATCCCCTTTCTCTGATCTCTGCTGATTTATATATATATATATATATATATATATATATTAGAGGAAGGAAATATTCAAATGAAACTGCTCAGTGGAAGTCTGCAGGCACTTGGTAGTCGGGGAGACCAGGGAGATAATTTGGAGGAAAGTATTGAAATGGCCTCCAAGGTTTCTGTCTGGTTTCCTTTCACATAACATACTCCATATTATTCCCTCCCTCCCACTCCCTCTCCCTCTCTCTCTCTCTGTTTAATAACCCCTATTTCCTCTGTCGTTGGTCAGGATCTCATTCCCTTATACTGTTAAAACTGTACCCAGGGCTGTTTTAACATTGTCTAAACTCAGACGGTAAATGACATTCAGCCTGCAATATAGGCTAATACCTGGTTCTAAAGTGACAACATATAGCCTTGCAATTACAAAACCAACCCTACATTGATATAGTTGACTTAGATTTAGCATTTAATATTTTAACGTTTGTGCAATAATATATATATGTTATAATTTGATACAATACCAATTTGATACAATACCAATACTCCATAGTTCTACTGGGAGCCTTCAACGCGCACGTGGGCAATGATGGAGATACCTGGAGAGGCGTGATTGGGAGGAACGGCCTCCCTGATCTAAACCCGAGCGGACGTTTGTTGTTAGACTTCTGTGCTAGTCATGGACT
>JAODTR010000003.1:1811490-1837479 GCA_025399935.1 Amblyopsis rosae | reverse complement strand
GGGAGGTTTGGGGTCCCCTGCTGGAGCTGCTGCCCCCGCGACCCGATTCTGGATAAGCGGATGAAGATGGATGGATGGATGGATAAATCGAATACATACACAACAAACGAATACCCGAATAATCGAATATTTGGGGCCAGCCCTAGCCAGCACAGTAAGCTATAGACTACTATGGTCACTTTTTCTCAGGTTCTTACCCAGAGCTAGGCACAAATACAAATGTAGCACGTTAGCATAAATGTGTATGCCCACTACTACGAGCCATGAACGTAAATGCAAAACACAACACTGAATAGAAAAACCTGTCATTCCTTGTTTGCCTTTATTATATATGCAAATTTCAAAAATATTATATGTATGCCAGTGCCAATATTTGTCCACTGATCCGTGATCAAAATTGAATTGTTGCATGAGTCCAGCATTTCCAATTATTTTTATAGTCAATGTCGCTGAATGAACGAGCGAAAGAGCGAACGGAGGCAGCGAGGAGGCTCACCTCGTTCGCAAGTTTCCCCGTATTTGGTTGAACAGGAGAATACACACATTCAGCGACATTGACTATAGAAATAATTGGAAATGACTGGAATCATGCAATAATTCAATTTTGATCACAGAGCAGTGGACAAATAGTTATGTATTTATTTTTAATCATTTTGTTTTTTTTACGTTTTATGACACAGGGGAGCCACTGCCTCCTCTACCGCACCTGACCGCACGTCACTGATGTATGCCTACAGAAATATAAACAGTGCATATGCATATTTTTCTTCTTCATCTGCTGTGTTTGACAGCTGGCCCTTTATCTGACTGAGCACACGGCTGTCCTCTGCAGGGCAGTTCTGACATTGCATCTCCAAAGCACCACACACGCAGTAGAGCAGACTGTCATCCGCACACACACACGCACGTGCACACGCACACACGAACATGCATACACTTGTGTGCATGCATGGAAGACACACAAAAGATACAAACTGCAAATGGTTTTATATATGTGTAAATTGTAAAAACTAAGGATTTCCCACATTCACACAGAGAATGCTTTTGCACTCAATTGCTACAGTACATACTTCCTGGAGTATTATATGATAGATGCTTATAAACATTACATTACAGTACATCAAATTACATTTCATTACAATCCTCCTCAGGGCATTTTCTGCGAGATTACAGCCTAAGTACTTTGCATACTTCTCTGTTGTCTAGATGACATCTTAGATACATTACATCACCTGCCTCTGATGAAAGCGTTTTTCTCTCTGGGATAGTATATACCACTTTAGCACAGAACACACACAAACACACACACACACACACACACACACACATTTGCACACTCCTCAACTAACACATACAGACGCATGCATGCTCCTCAACACACACACACACGCACACACGCAACCACACACACACACACACACACACACACGTAAGCTCCTCAAAAAACACACTGACACACAAACAGACACATGCAGGCTCCTCAACACACGCACACAAACATACTAAATAATGTAAAATGCACACTTACAGACATACTGTACAGTACAATATGTTAACAAAAAGGGACAGTAAAACACACACACGCACGCACAAACACAAACAAGTTTTGATGTTTTTCCTTTTAGGTCTGAAGTTGTGAGCAGCAGCCTGCCAATTAATCACACAGTATACCACGCCTGGAGTCGCCTGTACCTCTAAATGGGGTAAATAACCCCAGTGCTTACCATGCAGGGGGACATTTTGTCAAACAAATATGATCAAAACAAAACTAATGACGTGTAAATTGTTTATGATGTAGTCTGAAATGAGCGGGCCCCCCGTGCTGCCTGATAGTAATCACAGACCCGGCCGATACATTATCAGGAGGAAATGAAAATGAACGTAGTCGCCGCGCTCGCTGACGCTTTCTTCCCACATGTGAAACGGTCCAGAGGTGTGCGCCGTAAATGTCTTACCGCTGCAACCGGCTGTAAGAAAAAAAAGAAGAACTAGAAGAAGAAGAAGAAACGCGGCCCTGCATCCTCAACCATTTGCATTTAGCGGGGAACATTCATGAGACGTATTAGAGTGTACCATAAAACAGCAATCACAAGAGAGAGTGGAATGGCACAGGAAAGGGAGTCCCTATTGAATTCCCTGAACCGCCATTAGACAGCCATTCAATAAACTCACATCCAGGGTATCATTACAATAGATTTAAATTAGTAGACACATATTCAGTGAACCATTTGAATATGTAACACTACATCTGAACTGGCAAAATAATAATAATAATAATAATAATAATAATAATAATAATAATCAGATTTATGGCACTTTAAACAAAATGCACAAATAAACTTGCTATTATATTAACTTAAACTGATTGATTTAATTAGTGTTAGATGGAATTCCTATTGGAAATACAACAGTATTGATGTTTTGTGTGTGCGTGTCCGTGTGTGTGCTTGGATGTGAGTCAAATGTAATTGCGGTAGTGTAAACATGGTAGTAGTAGATCAGTGGGCGTGGCTCCTGCTTTGGAGGGCCCCGCCCACCCGACCACAGCCAAGTGGAGGCAGGCAGGCGCTGCAACACAGCTCTCGTGCGTTGGGAAGGAGGGCAGTAGACTGCCATGGCAGTGCTTTAGCAGAACTAATCCCACCGGCTGAAGCACAGGATCTTACATCGCAGAACAATAGCTCTACTCCCCTAATCTGACAGAAACGCACACACAGCAGAGATTTAGTGGAGCTTTAGATGGGGCCGTGTGCATGTGTGTGTGTGTGTGTGCGCGCTTAGGGGGGATGTTGGGGCTGGACAAGGTATGGAAACGTTGCTGGTTGGAGCGAGATAATAAGAACACACTGTAGAGAGAACTCTGTTATTCAGTCAGGTAAAGGAGTAACAAACCAACTGACAATATTCTTTCATTATTGACTCCCCTCACTTTTCTGTATATAAACAAGCAGCCTATTAAAAAGAGGGATGGAACATAAATAATTATTAAACATATAGAGTGTGTTCGCTGCTTTTTTAATTAATATTGTTCCATTGACAAACCGCCAAAGTGTGTCAAAACAGTTCTGTATCACACACCTTATTATTTCATAATTTCATATGGATGATGTATGTATGGCATAGCCATAAGTTAATATAACCCATGGTGCAATAACCCGTGCTGCTCTACCTGTTATGATATTAATGTAAATGTTTGATGCCGGAAGAAACATGATTCCTTCAAGCAATATCTCCATGCAACAGATGGACCCCCTCCCCACACACACACACACACACACACACACCCATCCAGGAAGCAAACCCAGGCAAAAGGACACACACAAAAAAGAAGATACATTCAATACGTATGTAATTACCTTCCCATACACATCATTGCGCTGTTGTCGACAATTCAATATGTGGCCGCCACACCACGACACGCGGGAAATAAACGTTTGTTTGGCTTAGTAGGAGGAAGGGAATGGTAGGAGCCCGACCCCTGCCTGATGCTGGGAAATGTCGCACACACACATGCAAACACCCTCCCTGATGTTTCTCTGCAGTATTTGTAATGGCTGCATGAGGCTCACTCACAGTATTTCTTATTCTTATTAACTGCATGGGTGCAATTTACTTCTCCTCAGGGGCGATGGAGGTGGTTGTACTGCGGGCGACTCTGGTCGGAGCTGATAAGCTGCGACTCACAAGTTTTTGTGCTGCAGGGAGCAACTCTCCACCAAGACAATGTCCACCCGGTCTCACGCACACGCACACACACACACACACACACACACACACACACACAGATACAACACAAACGCATACATACACATACAAAACATAGACCTACACAGACAGGCAGACAGAGATGCAAATATTCTGTCTGTATACACACACACACACGTCCACATAGACACATAGTACATGTGCTAAATGCACTCACAAACACACCCGACATGCACAAGCTTATTAGATGAATGTATCCACATGATGAAACACACACAAACACCCACACAGATGCCTAAACCCTCAAGACTTCATGGGAACATAACATGTAGGAGCTGTTCTGTAATTAACCTTTATGATGGGAGAGTGAGTGATGATGTGTGGCACCAGAATTAACCCCCCTACCACAATGTAACATCATTTTATCCTGTTGCATGTTGGTGTTTGTGTCTGGGCTAGGAAACGGCATCATAATGATAAGCAAGGATAAAATGATCTCAGGAACCCGCTTGTGCGCGCGCACACACACACACACACACACACGCACACACAAACATCTATAAACTAAAAGAAGCACCACCCTGTCGTAATATGACAGCCAATCCATCACAGAAATCGAGGCTCTGTCTAAAGCACCAAGGAGAAAGCACCTACAAGTTTTATAAATAGTTGCACATTTTTAAAGGAAATTGAAAGTTGTCAGACACATGCCATCCATATTTTTTGGAGAATCCTTCCGATAGACACTCTCATGGAATATGATTGAAACATCACAGCATAGCGGTTGGCAGTGCAGGGAGAGCAGAGCACCTGCAGATGGTAACAGATGAGTTTGTTCATGGCACCAGACCCAGAAGGTTGCGTGTGTACAAGTTATATTGTACACAACGTAAAACATTATTATGTGTGTGTGTGAGATTTCACGTGACATAATTAGGTTGTACAAATACACAAATGGTTCCCTAAGATGAATGAATAGGTTATAAAGTACTGTATGAAGTAGAATTACGTCATTATGTATAGTCAACTATGTTTGGGTAATACCCGGCACAACACAACCATAATTCAGTCAGGACCACTATAGTCAGGGCAAGTCATTAATTTGCATCAAGTTATTTGGAGGTATGGCTCTGTTCTGGGAACCCCCTGCCCATCCATGAGCATACAAGGAAATCCAGCAAAAAGACCCCCCAGACCTCTGGACAACAAATGACCACACTATATTTCTGGAAACAAATAAACAAAAGTTTGATTGAAGATGAAAATATAATTGATCTTACATAATCATTATAACATTAAGACTTTGGAGTTTGTTTTTTAGGGATGCAAAAACTTTACTGGGTGTCCATTTCCAACAATCACAAAACTAGTTACAGCCATTAGTACTATGGTTACAGCTGTAGCTGAATTAATCCGCATCAAATGTCTCTCACTGCACTTGGAATTGAAAGTAGTTATTGGTCAGTGAAGATGGTAATATGAGAAGAAGCACAAACTAACTTCAAAGATGTATTACACTGTGTCTAATTCCATGCTGAGAAAAAAAAAAAAAAACGTTGACTAGTATTGCAAGCGAGTACTAGACAGTAATGCTGGTTCTACAGCCAGAGGGTCCAGACTGGACATTCTACATTCATCTGTAGGTTTCCTTTCATCTTACGCAGTAACAACCAGTCGACAGATTACAAACCTCTTGTACAGACCCACAAGTCCACTTTGTACTGCATCTTCACACACACAAACAGCAGAGTGAATGCAGTGGGTGAAGGTCAATTCTAAATCAACAGTGATTTTTTTGTTTTTAAAGGTACACTTCAATTTCGCCTAACTCGTTGTGTATTTTTTCCCAAAACAATCTGTCAAGAAATGTGTGTATGTCTGAAGGAGGAGGGGTAGAGTGGAGTGTGAGGCAGTCTGATAGCATTTCAGTGTGCCTCTACAGGTTTTACTGGCTGACAGGAGAGAATGAGATGAAGTCCTGCATGGGCCAATGGGTTGTCCTCCAGGATGTGTAGAAGTGTGTGCATGGACGCTTCATCAAGTCTGACAGCAAGAGAAGGGACAATGAAGGAACATGCATGGCCATCATCTTGCAGCAGCAGTTGCAGTTCATTGGACAGGTGCTGCGGAATACCTCCCCACTATAGATTTACATAAACCAGTATGGCTGGATGAAGGTGATGTACACCTGCATGTCCATAGGTAAATCTCTGCACCCCCCCCCCCCCGCCGGGTGAAGTTGGGTGTGTAAAATGTTCTTCTAATTTCTTCCTAATTACAATGTGCATGGTTTTAGCAGCCCAGTCGGCCATGTTGGGTTTTAGTCTCAATCGCCTGCATAGTAAAATGTCTTCCTCAGGGCTCTACTGCATCCAAGGCATAGAGTCAAGGAGGGTTCCCATAGTTTGGTAATGAGAAGTCGTCTGCATATTTAGCTTTAGGAGTCCAGGGTGTATTGGACCTTCTGCACTCTGCTCTTTTGTCCAGTATGGACCTCCGTCATGCCCAAGTCATCCAAAGTCATGCGATAAATCAACAAGAACAGCACTAGTGTCCATTTTGAGCTTGTTGTTCAGTGTGTCAAGCAAGCTGCAGATTCACAGTTAATGTCTGTGCCAAGAAACCATGCTGTGAGGAGGCAGAGTCTGGCAGTATCTTCAATCAGGGAACCACACAGCAGTCTATGAGTTGATTTATAACCAGCTCAAATCCAAATGACTCATTTGTTACAACCCTTGCTAATGTTGTGTAAACACAGTTGTAAAGTGTAATGGTATTTAAGCATTTCTTCAAGTGTGCTTTCATATTCATTCAAGACTAAGATGAAAAATTACAATTCCAATACTTTGCTCGTGAGGTAATTATTCCTCTGTAAATATGATACTGTATAAACATAATATCATAATACACGGTCAGTGGGAAAACTATATAATTCACCAGCAATTTCTCCAAGTAAATGAAGGCAGACTCACAAAAGATAAATGCTTGTCACACGATGTACACAATATGGATGGGTAAATATTTAAATTTAAATGCAACACTTTATTTATGGTGGTGGGCTCCAATAGATCAACAGAAACATATGTACATGCTGCCCCATAAATAACATTAAACATAATTGCTCCTCTTCCAATGAGGGTTTAAACTTTAAGCCTTGTGTGACACATAGTGTCCTTATAGTAATGTTTATATTTCCTATAGCCTGTGTTATTCTTGTTCTTAATGTAATTGCCTCCGTCGACCGGCTCATCGAGCTGACTGATATGTGGAGCAGGACGCTTGCTCAAGATCTCAGTGCTGTGAGCCTGCACATGGTCATCCCTTTAAATCATACTTACTGTGGGAAAGTGTCCATCCAGTTGAATCGTCTGCTGTATTTTACCCTGCCCTTCAGGACAAATAGAGTGAGACAATACTTAAATGTTTGCGCATGCTATTTGTCCCTGTTAGCTCGCTCTGGACAGCCAAACATACTGGTATTTTGTCTATCTTGTAATCACAATCTGCTGAATCAACGTTATGCAGAGCTGGCTGTCTGCGTATGAGCACATCAGGAAATACCTTCCATCTCCTGAAGTGATTTGCTTAAACACACTACACAAGTGTGTTTTCTCACATTCAAACCAGCGTTCTTCATGTCCAGATGCTTGCTCAGCATGGATCTTGTTTACGGCTTACAGCTTTAAAAGGCCCAGCGGAGGTTAGAAATGCTTTCATTATCAAATTAATTTATGTTTTGACCTTAAAGAGGTAGTTTGTGCCACTATATGTTTTCAGTTTTTTCAGAAAGAACAACCCTGTTGAAGTATTTCCTGGGTACAATATGTGCATAATAGTGTGTATCTCATGTATTTAAGCAGAATGCAATGAAGGAATATAAAGTCTGTGCATACTTTTAATTAATTCATAGCCCTTCTGTTCTTCACTTCATATCTTTTTCTATGTGGTTAAGACCTTGTTATTATTATTTGAAACTCATTTCATTTTGCTTAGATTCCTGAAAAGCATGCAATTCTACAAGCAATTTTGCATTGCAGTTCTTATGTACAGTACATTGCCAAGGGCTCAGCCAATCAGTGATTATTATAAAATACACTGTCCATAGAAAACTGCCATTGCAGACTACCTAAAGAAAAACAAATAAAGCATTAGGAGATACATGTATGTTTAGATATAAAAGTAAAACAGGTTTGTAAAGAGCGTTTTAACTTTAAATTGCAATACAAAAAAGTGAAATACCTTTCAGATGTGGTTTACAAACAGCTGCTCATCACTGTTATTCTTACAGTTGTTGATTAGAAATGCATCGCTTCTTACACGTATTCTGTTGAATATCACCTTATCTGCATTATCACACTGGTCGAAGCATTTGTATCTCTCCCTCAACACAATCTGGTCACATCTGGTAGCATAATGTATTTAACTTAACAGCACAAGCCTGAAAGTAAAAAGATGACAGTACTGATAGCAATGCTGAAGATGACTGTTATGATGTCCTCCAAGTGTTGATGTAGGCTGATAAAAACAAAATACAGTTTTAGCACAACCCAGCACCATTTGTCATCAAAAAAGGACAGTTGTAATCATCCCTTCCACAAGCTTGCCCATCAGTCTTCCCCTTGTCGTGTATCAAAACTAATCTAGCCTAATTTATTTTAATCACCTCTTGTTTGCTAAACTCGCAAAGTCAAAGGAGGACAAAGCAAACTGTTTGGCTCATTTTATAAAGCCTGAACCTTTTCACCAAAATGTATCCTAACAACATAGCAATTAAAACATTTTTAAACATTAAATAATTATTTTTCTATACAACAATATATATCAAGTATTTTCGAAACACACTGTTTCTTATTTTAAATGATGTAGCCTACTATTCAGAAAATGCTGTCTAGCCCCTTTAGTGTTAAACACATTACATTACTCTAAGGATACTTTGTAATAATAATACATTTGATTTGGGACACCTTTGTAAACACTCAAGGATATAAACTCTCTTTATGAAAGTCATATAATGACCATTACTATTATCAATGTCATTACCAAGTTCCAATACCAAGCTTGCTACAAGTTCCTCTTTTTTGGCTGTATGATTTAATGTAGCCTACTATTCCAACAGTGCATATTGTATATTTTTTTCTAGTTAATGCCTGTGTTTGCAACTGTAATGCACAAATCCCCCTTGGGGGTGAATAGGTAGGGCCTACTATTCTATTCTATTCTATTCTATTCTTTGACAAACTTGAGAAAGGAGTCTCTTCTCCTCTTTTTATGTATTATCTCTTCTCTTCTCTTCTATTCTCTTCTCTGAGAAAATAATGATACATTATAATATAATAATGTAAACACACTAATATAATATATATTATATAAACATTATTGGAATATATATGTAAAATAATATAGAAGAAATGTGCCAGCCGTCGCCATGGCTACAACATCCTACGTCACTCAGAGCTTGAGTGTGACGATAGTCTATCATGTACAACACACAACATGCTGTAAGGAGAGCTTCTTTGTTCGTGTAGTAAAAACGACAAAAAACTGATAAAGTGAGTGATGTTTTCGATATTATTATTTGTCATAAAGTCACCGTCGGTATTTAGCCACCGGAACCGCGTCAGTTCTCCAAAGCATGGATTTTTTTAGACTCGTTTAATCGCCACTTACCTCCTAGCCATCTTAGCTACTGTAGCACAGCTGTCCTACACGGCTAACGTTAACCTATGCTAATCAATGAGGTGGCTAGCAGTTCTGCTAACGCACAGTTAGCCTGCTAACTAACGTTAGCAACCTCAGTAATGTAAAACGATCGTGCCATAGCTGCTGTACTCTAATGCCCTATACAGTCGCGACAAAATATGAATACTAATTATTCAGAATTTTTTCATAAAATATTGTAATTTAGAAGGATTTGTGAGTTAGGTCGTATGCTACGGTACCGTACATAACAAGCCTTCCTTTGCGTCACCCTGTTGTTACTGTATACGGTACTGCGGATACCTACTGTGCTCTTTGTTTGATAATGGCTTTATAAATAAAGGCATATATAAATATGTTTAACATGTTCACAAACATAAAGTTACCTCAAATGTTACATAACTAGTATTCCATACTAATTGGAGAATACAATACATTTAATATACTATTAGGCAAATGGTTTGTTTCATGATCTTCATGTGACTTATGTGACAATGTGACCATCTACAGAACATACTCGCACCTGTAATTATGACAGTCTTACAGTCTCTAAGGATATATTCCAGTAGCAGTGTCTGTATGTAATGTTCTTACTACAGAAACATAAATATATATTGGCCTAAGACTTATAGGGTTTCTCCAGTTTTCTATGCTAGAGAGAATACTGGATAACCTCTTAAACATTAACAGAAAAGTAGCAATTTAAGAGAAATCTGAATATTACTGTAGTAGCTAATCTTACAGTGTAGACTAGACTTTATAGGCACTCTATATGGCAGGGGTGGGCAATTATTTTCACTTGGGGGCCACATTGAACATTTCAAAACTTTGTGGGCCACATTTATTTTTTAACCAACATGCTAAAACATTTTATACTAAAACACAAAATAGCTGTTAACTTGCATTTTTATGCATATATAGATATATAGATTACTGACTATGTCCTTGCAAATGTTGATTTAGGGCACTTAGGGTAATAATTAGAGGACAAGGTTTCTATGGACTCTAATTTATGTAGTAAACTGTTAGCTAGCTGGTTTATTATGGGTTTTAGTGTGATATTTAGGTAAAGATGAAAGCAGTAGTAAAATGCATAAAGCCACATGGTGTGATAGCACAGTATGTACAATAACATTCAGAGGATCCAATCTTCCACATGATCAGATGTTGCTCATGAGATGGGTGATTGAATGCAGGGCAGCTGACGAGTGACAGGGATTATATTCAAATTCACAATGAATGTTAACGATGAATCTGTTCCTAGTGAATCCATAATTTCAAATTAATTCTCCTTTGTTAGTGGACCGTGGTTTGAAGCGCAGGCAGGTGAAGCCTCTCACTGCCTCCCTGTTGGATGCCTT
The DNA here is from genome assembly GCA_025399935.1 of Amblyopsis rosae. Classification (NCBI taxonomy): domain Eukaryota; kingdom Metazoa; phylum Chordata; class Actinopteri; order Percopsiformes; family Amblyopsidae; genus Amblyopsis; species Amblyopsis rosae. The sequence continues at coordinate 1,826,716 of JAODTR010000003.1, read as the reverse complement.
GGATTACGACAGCTCCGATGACAGTGACTTTGAAGTAGGCGATGCCTCAGGTACCCATGCATACATTTTCTGGTCCTTCCTTCCTTCCCAACACTATCTAATACATTTACATTAATACAAGCTAATTAACCATGAGTGCCAGTATTTTGTATTACAAAGTCTGATCTAGAATTGAGAAAAAAAAAAGTTTCATCATGATAACTAGGTATGGAACGATTGTGAAATGATGGGCTGATATGATGTTTAAAATAACATTTTGACCGATAGCCGATGCCAATACTGATTGTGGTGAAATGCTGCCACACGACCGACAAACCACTGCTGTTGCCCTCTTATGCAATGACAGAAGCGTGTCCAGCCAGTGCCTCTGGGTGGTATCAGAGTGTGTCCACCTATTGGTTGTTCTCTAATTTATCATTGTAGCAGGGAAAAAATAATGAGATAAACATCAGCCACTGCCATCTGTGAATTTATTCTTATTTCCTGATAGGCCCATAGCATTCAACAAGGCTGATATCGGCCTATACCGATGTACGGCCGACATACTGTATCGGCGAGTCCCTAATGATATCTAAGTATTTTGGATAATCAGAATGCCACATCCTTGCTGAATCCAGAAGAACCCCGATTCTTCTGCAATCACATTTTGTCATGCATAGTTTTTAGTTTTTGTACAGTGGATGTCCACTACACTGCGGACACAGCAAATGTCTACCGCCTGTAACGCTTTGGCATTTTAATTCCCTCTTGTGTGTGAAGGGTTAGAGTACAGGCAAAGAGGGATAGAGGGAGACAGAGCAGGACTAATATCATCAGGGTCTGAGATCTCCATTGCCCTGCTGTCTGAAGCAGCACAGTACCACAAGCTCAGAGCTGATAATGAGGTCCAAAGGCACTGCCAGTCTTCCTGTTTGCAGGTTGTCACCTTGTATCCCACTGGTGAGACAAGCCACAATAACGCAGCTGGTGTTTTTCAGCGTCCGTCATAGTTTGTGTGCATCGTTCGGCCATGTACTGCAGTGTGTCCTAATTCCATTTAAAGGACCCATTCCATGAAAACCAAGTATTTGTAGTTGTTTTGGGAATTAGCAATGTCAATGTGACTTGTGGACTGTTAGCTCCCTGGTCTGTATTGGCTAAAAAAGGGCGAGGGGTGGGGAAACAGGCGAATTAGAGAAACGTGTAAATGTTGCGTAGATTACTGCACACAGTTTGTTTGGTAATGCCCCTATGAAGATTTTTCCTCCTACGTAGTATTCAGAAAAATATACAAGGCAAGGAACTGATGTTGATCACCAGTACACAAACCGTAAGTAAACGTTTAAGTTTCAACATTTGCAGACCAAATCTGTAAATCTAGTTTTTGATTCAGTAACTGGTAGACTACCGTAGCATAAACAACAGTAATAAACATGTCTGCAGGACAGGCATATTATCAAGAGTGATGTGCACATCAATAACTACATTAGATTAATATAGGCTATTGTTCAGAAATAGTAAACGGATTAGAAACAGGCTGCTTAAATAATGTTGTGTTGATTTACTTAACCTAAACATTATTCATTGATAAAGACGCACTCGCGTGTCATATCGAAATTGTATCCCCTGCCTAAAACGGATTGCCGTTTTGGGTACCGCAAGTAATAATGCTTTTATCTTGGTCAGTGATCGGTCATATCATGCAAAACATTTAACGTTATGTCCGTGATACCAATAAAGATAGAATGTTTAACTTTAACGTTTCTTGTTTAACCTAATATCACTTTGTGTTGTGGCTAGCATCTAGCCACCTGTCTGTCCAATAACCCTGTGGCAAGAACGGATTTGCGCTATGTAACCCGTCATTCATGAATTAATACGTGCTTATGGGTATATGCCTGCTTAGCGGGCAAGGATGGCTGCGATGTTGTGCTATGGTATAATTGAACCTTCATTCATGAAATAATGTGCTTAGTAGATACATGGCTGGTTATCAAAACTTAACACCGTTCCTACACAGGGCTGTGTGATCAAGCTGCTGCTGTGTTTATGTGGTTGACACGAACAACAACGAACTACATTCTGCATCCCGTATCCTTTACTGTAGTCTGGACAGCGAGGCAGAATTCATGCGCAATATTAACACCTTGAAATCACTGCTGAAATTAAACCATATGTGGTTCGAAACCCATAAAACTATGTTCAAACCGCGTTTGAGTACTAGCAGTAAAGCACTCGTAGCCTCACGTCAACACAGCTACGTGGAAGTCGGGGCGGGGTGGGCAGTGGCTTGTTAAATTTAAAGCAAGTCACTGAAATCTGACTGTTTTTCAAGAGTCATGGTTGTGATGGTGCTGTTCCACATAATTAATGTAGTATTTTCACCTACATTGTATTGAGAAGCCAAGGATCTGTGTCAACAAGTGAACACATACATGAAATGACTGCATTTCTATGTGTCTGCCTGTACTGAGTGATATTGGCACTCGATGACGAGGAGCACATGCTTAACCTAGTGGCGTCTCCCAGGGTCAGACGGCACAGGCAATGGCAGCGACGAGGAGGGCTCTAAAGGGAGCGCCGCCGCCTCCGACAGCGACTCGGACAACGCGGGCTCCGTAGACGACGGCATAGACGAGGATGAGGCCAAACAGCTGGCGGCCGAGGACACGGCAACCGAGGACGAGGAGAGGGGCAAGCGGCAGCCGTCCTCCGACAGCTCCCCCAGGGAGCCCTCCACAGGGACCCCCAAGGGCCGCCGCAAGACCAAGAAGCCCTCGCACGCGGAGGCCCCCGCACCCGCAGGCAGCAGGGGGGAAGGCTCCGCCTCCGGGACGGGGACAGGGGCCGGCACTGATACTGGCGCCGAGATCGGGGCGGGGGCCGAGGCCGGGGCCGGCGAGGGCACTGGGGCCGGCGCCGGCAGCAGCGAAGAGGGTCCGACGGAGCCAAAGAAGTGGAACTTCCGCAGGAACCGGCCCCTGCTGGACTTCACCACCATGGAGGAGCTGAACGAGATGGACGACTACGACAGCGAAGATGACAACGACTGGAGACCTGCGGCTGGGAAGAAGAAGGGCAAGGCCAGCGCCTCCGCCGCCGCCCACAAGGGCAGAGGGGAGGACGAGGCGGGTGCCAGCGCCAGCGACGAGGAGGACGAGAACGATGAGGACGAGGAGGACGAGGAGGAGGTGGAGGACGACGACGATGGCGAGGAGAACCAGGGAGGCGACGACAACGACCAGAACAGCAGCAGCGACAGCGACAAGGAGGTGAAGAAGCCCAAGAGGAAGGCGAAGAGCTGCAGCGCCTTTGACGAGGAGCTGACCAATGACAGCATGTCGCTGGGGAAGAGCAACGAGGTCTGTACTTCACCTAGCCCCCTCAACCTGTCACACGGCCTCGTGTGAATAATTGGTGCTAAAACACCTCTTCTGTTTGCTGTGTGACGTCTTTATACGTAGTATTAAGGAGCAGGTAGGGGTTAAGATAACTAATACAGCTAGGCTCGAACCCAGGATCTTTGGGCTGGGAGCCGACCACCTTAGCCACTAGCCTATTGTGCCCCCTGCTGCATAAATGTAGTCACGCTTAATATATTATGAGAAGACAACACACAAGAAAAACAGATAATGCAAAAGGTAATAATTAACAAGCACAACTATTTGTTGACGATAATAATAAAAGTGGAGCAGCTCCCGACCCCCGCATTGAGTGGACACAAGTTTTTTCGCTAGGACGCAGGCACATTTTCATAAGCCACTAGAGTTAAATAAGTTGAGAGGTTCAGATGGAGAGGGGCCCAGAGTGGCTGTAGAGCTTTGTCTAATTGATTTGGCCTGGCCGACAATGTTAAATGCCAGCGGCTGAGTCCGTGTGCTCCCTTTATTCTATTCCCCAGGACACGTTGCAGGAGCGCGTCCAGAGCTGGAGCGCCCAGCGGATGGAGCACATCCTGATCTGCTGCGTGTGTTTGGGAGACAACAGCGAGGATGCCGATGAGATCATCCAGTGTGACAACTGTGGTGTGACGGTACACGAAGGTAAAAAAAGCCCACGCCCCGCCCTGCAGTGCACGCTGCTGCAGAACCCACTCTCCTGCCAAACACATTCAATTAGATTGTATTACTCAGCCGTGGGGGATACACACACAAAGGTCTTCAGATTGGTAGAAGATGGTACATAGATATTACGTTTATGTAGCTAGATGTAGCGTGTGCATAACTACCTAAACAATTCTGTCTCAAATATTATATCCCAAGTATAAACACATTGCATTTGTAGTCCTGTAGAATTCCTTGTGTACGCCATTACCCTCCTGGTGATCAGGAAGTAGCACTAAAGTCCAAGGAAGCAGTTAAGCTCATCTCCTGGGTTATCAGCTCACCATCTCTCTGACATGTTGGAAACAGAATCAATTACATTTTAAATTCGGCCTTCGCTCCAGGACAGCCTTAGTTAAGTCTGACCATGCAGAGTGGATCAATTTAAGGCGGCTAATTTTCAATCACTGCATTTAATTATTTATTTGCCCTTGTTTTACTAATTTGAAGACACCTTGAAAATCCAGATTTACAGACTTTACTCTAATAGAAATAGTTCTCTAGGACTCTGACAAGAGGATAGATGCTTTTAACATTCTTAATCATGCCTATCGGTTGTGCCATGACACAAATCAATGGGCTATACATTCTTTATATTCTTTACCTTTTCAAGATAACAGTTTTGACGTCCTTACAGCTGTAGTTATGCTCTACCTGAGCATTCATTTGTTGAACAAAACATATCGGAGAGGAGTTTATACAGGACACTGACACACATTCACCAGAGGAACCGCTACATCATTTGTTATTGTTGTTTAGTGGCTTCAATAAACAAACTGCTCATGGCTCATTTTACAGTACTGATGCAACTGGCACAGCTTCAGATTGAGCAGATTTAAATGTTCCTGACTCCATTAGGTCACTATTAATATGTTTCTCGTTGCATGGTTGAAATACTATGCTGCTGTGGTAATGTGTGGCCATGTAGACTTGTAACTGTCCTAGAATATAAAGTGACTCACCACTTTATTCATACGCATTAATGCAACATATGTACATTCACTTACTTATTAAGCCAGGCACATGCATACATGGAGAAGGTGCTGGTTTATCTGCTTCTGGTTGGTTGGTAGTATGTTCCTCTGAGACACACTCCATCTCCCAGTGACATGTGACCAAGCGGAGGGAGGGAGGGAGAGAGGGAGAGAGAGCGTGGGCAGTGGCTAGTTCTTATCTTTCACCTCTGAAGATTTCAACGACTCCTTTTTATTTCCTCTTAAATATGTAACCAAACCGTGTCAAGTTATTTTATTTCCCTGTGTTCTAGGACTCTAAATGTCAGGCTATATTGCTGGTGTATGGCCCACATCGATGCTCTTATTTAACGGCTCTCAGCAGGATATAATCTATTACGTCCTGAGATATATGGCAAAGTAGATATTCTCCAATAACTGGAGTTTTGGAACACTTGTGTTTCCCCATAAATATATATATGTGTGTTCAGAAAGTAAAGCACAGCCATTCACGGGCTGGCTGAGTGAAATGTTCTGAGATGCCACCAGGCAGTGTTCTATTGCAGGTGTACCAGTCACTGTCACTGGGGAAGGGTGATGGGTTTAGGTGAGGAAGTGCAAAGAGTCAAATAGTAAACTTGCTAAAACCAGGAGGAGGAGAAGACAGAGGAAGTTCTGCACGTTGCTACGCTGTTGCCGTGGGAGACAAGCAGGGCTGCTGTCCCCGACTGGCTGGCCAGCTGTTCCTTCTAAAACAGGGCCCCGCCCCTGCCAGACTCCTGCCTGGCTAAAGCTGCCAGTTTGGCACCACAGTGCCAGCTGCCCTAAGGGAAGGGGGAGGGGGGGCTCAGAGATGAGCTGGAGGGAGGATGCATGCGTGTCGCATGGGCCGAGGCGATCGCCTGAAAAGGTCGCCCAGGAATCGTAATTGAAAACGTCTTCTTTTGATCTCGACCGTTGATGCTCTTTGGCATTAGAAGTCTGCAGTGCACTTAGCTTCAGACGAAGGAACCATCAAAGCACTACCGTAATCTCTAATAAAATACAACTTGGAACAAAATAGAGCTGTCGTTGAATAATTAGATGTATATTTCCATAGACGATGTGGTTGCCTTAATGCCGGTGCAGTAACCGCTGCAGTGAGACCTGAATTCTCGATGCCGGCACGGGGTTCACGTGAAGTGTGCTCATGTCTCGCGGTGCCAATGCCTGCGTCCTTCATCGGGCCTGTCCATCTGCGTTGCTACCAGCAACATGTCATCTTGATCCTGCACCTGCTACACACATACAGCCAGGTGACATTACCACAGGGCTAGTGGCACCGGGAAGGGAACCATGTAAAGCAGGTTCGTTTGCACAGGGATTGCGGCTAATCGTTCCACATGTACTGCTTGGCTGTCGTCATTCTGTGTTCGGGTTCATCTACACTGTCACATTGGGCAGGTTCACATTTTGTAGATGTTTAAATGTGTTGTGTTGTTTGGGATATGGAGTATTGTTGGACCACACGAGAGAGAGAGAGAGAGAGAGGTGGACCGGTGAGGCAGAGATGAGCTGTCGTACGTGCAGAGCTCGTCCGTCTCGCTGCGCTGGACTCTGGCACTCCTCTGTGTTCGCCTGGTGCAGACAGCACCGTAGCACCTCCCCCGGTCCAGAGGAGAGGCGCAGATGAAAGGTCCGTGGCACAGGAGCTGTGTGAGAGATGAAGAGCCACGGTGATGCAGAGGGTTTCAGTTTGCCGAGCGTCAGCCTTTTGGTCAGCCAACTCTGGCCGGAGTGGACATCACTCTCGCTCCCTTTGTTGGTTGAGAACTCTAAAACTTTATAAATGCAGTTGCTTGTTTTGTTGATCTCTGCTCTCGATGCCTTTTCTGTAACCCAGGGGTCATTGGCCTTAATCGTTTCTTTTTTCTTTTTTTCTGTTACTACTACAAATTAAATAAGAGCAGTATTGATTTTAGCACGACCCAGTGAGTTCTGGACTGTAAACTTAATTATTTTCCTAAATGTGCTCGTGCATTTATGTTACCTCAGCTTCTTTGTTTAAATACATAAGGAGAGAGGTTTCAGACTGTTTTATATCCTAGTACTTAAATTAATTACAAAAGTGTGACTTTATTTGTTAAAACTGCACAATATGATAAATTGTATACCGTGTATTGAGTGGCTCCTTCTAGTCAGTTAGGCCTGTTATTATCTTTATTTTTAATTATAAACTATTTGACCTGAATTGAAGCAGATGTGCCATCCATTTAAATACAAAATATGCACATGGACACTTTTGATTGTAGAATAAGTCAACACACATTTAAACTAGACTAAAGCTAATGTGAAATGCCTATTGCATTTCACATTAGCTTTGGAAATATTCATTACAGTACCTAAAGGAGCAATCGGATTGATCAGATGAGAATGCGACCAACCCCTCCTTCACCTAAAAGCTCAGTATGTGACATATACAACCCAGAGCACGTGTATAATACTATTAATTATAATAATAATTATAATACAACTTGATATTTCCAATAACCTTTAAAGGAACCCAATGACACTGTACAACAAAATGTCAAACAAAAAACAGCAATCACAGAAAAATACATAAGACCAGAGCTAAATTAAAACCAGGCTAAGCCATGGGAAAAGCTAGCCTGAACAAATCAGTCTTGAGTCTGTTTTGAAAATTGATTAGAGTCTGTGTTGCGTGTGTCAGTAGGGAGAGTGTTCACCATTTTGTCTTGCTCACCCACAGCTTGTCCCCCCCCCCCCCCACTCCTTGAAAATACCCCAACTCCGCCCACCAATATTTACACAGTGCAACAAAATGTTGTATTGTCTCTTTAACATAGTGTAATCAGTCATTAATTAGAAACAATAGTACAATTGTAATAGCAAAGAATATAGCATAGAGCACAACTATTGTACCACTGGCAATGAGCCCGGCGCCAAGAAAAGACACTTTTGATCGTGTCACTTCAGCTCAGTGATGAAGAGAGACGTGGACATATCACCGGTCCTGTTGATAGCCACACATAGATTATTAGCATGAGACTTCTGCCGAGATGGAAATGAGCAGCATCAACGTGCTGTCAGAATAACAGATGGCTCTGTCGCCTTTATGAGGTACTCGTCACTTATCTCCTCGACCCCCTCTGTCATTATCTTCATACCGTCGCACACGCCGACACCACTTCATATTCTTCCACTTAATGCGTTAACTTTGTTTTGTTGTCTTGGCAGACCCGTCAGACTAGGCTATCTTGATACAGCTAGAAGTAGCACTCTTGATTTAGCCGACCCTACTATGACTTTTCTTTTTTTTTATGGTCAAGCTGGCCTTTTCTAACAAGACTAAGCTTTACTTGGGGGGGATTATAAAGCTATCATGTAGTCATCACTTTTTGTCAGCTTAGCTCATATTTACCAGCGACCCCTAGCTTAGCGCTCTCAGCTATGTATCTCGGTTCACAGAACATTCAAGCCGTACAGTTCTACCGTAAGTCGGTTAAACCAGCCCGCTGATCGTCGGGGATGCCAGCCTGCTTCCTCTAGCAGCCCAACTGTCACCAGTGGTGTTTCACTAATGCTGTTCTTTAGGATAATACACGTCGACTTGCGCTGGAGTGAGCAGGGCTCCATCTCCTATCCTGGCCACATACTGCGTTGGGAAATGGTGGGGAAAATGTGTGCTACTGTAGAGTCACATGTCGGGCAGTTAGATTCTCAGCAGCCATCCTAATTTGAAGGTCAAGATGGAGCTCCAGCTGTGACATAATTGCCCCATTCCAGCAATCAGCGGCTTGATTGATGGGATCCTGGCTTTGGCTTGCCCTCAAACAGAAGAAACCAGAGGCCTGTAAAATGTAGGTCCTAGCCTGTGACGAGCTCCCCGTTGAAATTAGCAATTCACCGTGACACTCGGCGAGCAGTCTCTCAATCAAAAAGGGACATGCACACACCAAACAAAGTATAGAGCAGAATAAACAGCTCCCTCTGCCCCAGTGTTTGCCTGTGACGGGCTGCCTGAGTCCCTGGTGTGGTCGTCGACGGAGCGCATGCACAACACTAAGCTTTTGATTTGTGAGTCTTTCCTATTGCTCAGAAAGCCTGCAGGCTGGTTTACTGAATTAGGAGTTAGTGCGTTATCTCCCCAGTGGAGGCAGAGCACTGATTGCTGCCCTCATTGGTAGTGAAGAGCACGTTTGCCTGGTGTAATAGCCGCCATAGAAACTGCATCAGCCTAGTAATTGTTTAGGCAACCTCTGAAAATTAAAGAGGACAGCATTAAAATGCTTTCTTGTGGTTTTTCCGTGTTTGTCTGACGGCACATTTTGGATTGAATGTTCAATTCGGTAGTATTGCTGCTTCCCAGTATATTGATGTAGTACAATATTGTTGCAGATAGATTTCTCTACTGTACCCCTGCAAACAATAAATAAGACAACCCTGCATACGCTTGGTATTGACTGATATTTAACAACAGAACAGAAACAGAATTAAAACATAATATAGAGCCGCTTGAAATAAGAACTAAGAGATGGCTTTAATACACGCTTTAGCCATGATCGATTTCCTGTGTGCTTCAGGTTGCTACGGCGTTGATGGGGAGAGTGACTCGATCATGAGCTCTGCATCCGAGAACTCAACAGAGCCGTGGTTCTGCGACGCCTGCAAGAACGGCGTGACTCCTAGCTGTGAGCTGTGCCCCAATCAGGACGGCATCTTCAAAGAAACGGACGCTGGGAGGTTGGTTACACATCCACACCCTCTCTCTCTCTCTATGACCGCCTGTCTCCATTCAAGCCATGCTAGCTGTTACCTGTAGGCTGGCCTGGCACTTCTTTAATTCGCTGCCACCTTGTGTGCAGGATTGTTATTTAGTGCAGTGTATATGCAGTGTGGGCTCTCCTGCTTCTAAACCCTTATTTATTGCTGCTGTTGGAAAATGATTGTTTGTTTGTAATTGGAAACAGTTGGGGGCTGTCATATCTTGTGTGATATGACAGCAGATTATGGCTTTGACCATAAATGGCAAATGTTCCCATTGACCCAGTGGTCAGCTGGCATTTCTGACTAAATAAACGATTGACCTTGGATGGTCAGAGTGCTAGCGTTTGGCCGCAAAAGCCAAACAAACCTAAATCATAGCACAGGTTCAGTATTGGGTGAGGGCAGCAGTCGGATTATAAGCGAGGGAGCGATGGAGAACTGAGGAGGAGGGGAAAGAAGAGATGGATGGAGGAAGAGAAGGGAGAGAAGGGGGGGAGTGTGCTATGTGAAGCGTGGAGACTTCAGCCACCTTATCTCTGATAGGGCTCCTCAGCCAGGCTGCAGCTGCATTTGCTCCTTCACTAGAGCATGAAAAACACAGCAAATGAAAGTGTGAAGCGCTTGCTTGCTGCAGATGGATATCTTTATATTGGACTACAGATTCTCTTCCCTAAAGTCCGGATTTGAAATTGTGTCATGCCGAACTGTAGCTAGAGTCTGGGGCTACATAAATCTAGGGATCTTTTATTTTTCCTCCCCCTTCTGGAGTGTGTGAACAGCTCGCTGCAGCCAATTTTGAGACGTCAACCTTTTTTTATTATCTGGAGTAATTGACTATAGGTAGAGCTTAAGTGCACAATAATGACAGTAATAAATTTAAATGAAATGTATGGTCATTCTAGCAGGCTAACCCATATTTGAATACAGTAGTAACCTTTTTAACATATTTATATTTCTAAACTTTTTTGTTGTTGCTGTGCAGTATTATTTTTCCTTATGTTATATATTCTTTTTTTGTTGTTGTTGCTAGATGGGTGCATGTGGTTTGTGCCCTTTATGTGCCCGGGGTGGCGTTCGGCGACATCGATAAGCTGCGACCAGTGACTCTCACAGAGATGAACTACTCAAAGTACGGTGCCAAGGCAAGTGCTTACACACTATTCTGAGCTCGTTGTGAAGCAGCCCATCATTGCTGCTGTTCTAGTCTCCAGAAAGCCCTGCGTGAGTCATGTCTTTAAAGACCGCCATCTTTGATCCACTTAACTGAGTCTGTACTGCGAATGCAGCTGAAGAGACGTGTATGTGTCACAACATTGAATTCATATTCTATTTTGGAGAAAAGTTCAATGGAAATGCTGTCCATTTTATTGGAAGCCGTATAATGGCCACATTGGCTCAAGTCATAACTTATCTTTTACTGACTTTTATTTCTCTCCAGGAGTGCAGCTTTTGCGAGGACGCCCGCTTTGCGCGGACCGGCGTGTGCATCAGCTGTGATGCAGGCATGTGCCGGTCCTACTTCCATGTCACATGTGCCCAGAGAGAGGGTCTCCTCTCTGAAGCTGCAGCAGAGGAGGTAGGCCATCCAGCGCCAGTTGACCTTTCTCAAACAGTGTTTGATGGACAGGCAATCTGACCAATCACTCCTAAGATTCTCTTATCAACAGGCATTACAGTATTTCTGTCAACTCAGTTCACTTTAAATTAAATTCATAGGTAAAAAGGTCTGTCTTCCTGTCTACAAGGTATTTCTGTCTACAACTATGCTAAGTCAATGCACGTAGCTTGGCGCATCATAGGCTTTTGATCTTGCGCTATTTAATATGCTTTTAATTAATTGGTCATATTTTCCAGCTGACATTTTGATCAAACATGCCGAACGTGATTTCATACTTACGGTCAGAACACCGGTGCACTAAACTAGCCGATATGCCGTTGCACAGTCTCATTACAAAGATCACTTTGCCTAGAAATTGTGTCTATGCCCCAGAACCATGCTATTTCGGAAGCTCTCCGCCACACACTTGACCACTCAAAACAAAAACAAAAATATGGCGAAAATACAGCATATGTAAATCACTGCATGGAAAATGTTTTAACCGACAGCCCTACTTGTTTTAGCTATTGTCATGCGACACACATTTGTGTGATTGGTTAAACCAGGTGAATTGTTTGGCTAAGCAGGCTATTAAACACACCTTGACGCGAATAAAACAAATTCTGTATTTTTTCGCATTTATTCTTCTATGATCATGTAACTAGTTCTATTTGAACTAGTGTGGCCGGAGGTGCTGCGTATAGCATTAGCTGATGGCATTGGTTAGCTAGTAGCAGCGCTTCATTGATAACACTAAAGTTTGGGTAACTATAGAAACAACAATGCTTTGAATACATTATCCCAGATACCTTACCTTAACATGGTAGGTATTGAAACTATTGAATAGTATAATATTAAGCAAAATATTTAGATTTATTGTCATAATACACGCAGATATCCTTAAGACTATTTTGGTAAAACCATGAGTGGGATCATGTTTTATATTAGTTGGCTTCGATGAAGCTGTGTTTAATTACCGGGAGACTCATTGTTCTTGAGAGCAGCGGTGGCATGCATTACACATGTCCGGCCTGCGATCACCGGGCCCCCAAGCCTCCCGGGCCCTAGTGCGGCTGCACAGGCGATACTGTAGCTACACCACTGACACATACCAGTAATATGCTACTTCTCCCTTCCATGATTGGTTGTTTACAGTAGTTACTGTTTACAAAGAAGCAAGTTTGACAGTAACAATGGCGTAGCAATAGTTACTCAGGTGGGCATACTTTTATTAAAGGTCAATTAGGACATGACATACATCCTACATTTCATCCATGGATGGACATTTAGAATAAAATGTATTTTTATTTTGTTTCCCTTATGTGGATTATTGTTTATTTATGTTCTCGTATTTTAAATATTATTATCTGTGCTGAATTATTCTAAACATTTTCATATTCTTACACTATTTGTCTGGTGCACTGTCACATCATGTATGCGTCTGGCATTACGTACGCCGAGATAGAAGCACTCAGAAAAGAGCCTTCCAGCTGCAATCCACTTAATCCAGTCAGCTGTGCGAGGAGGTTGCTATCAACAGGTGAAAGTGCTGATAGCATCCAGCGAGAGACACCTTAAGGCTAAACGATTCCAGGAAGCCAGCCACCGGAAAAATATCCTGCACACTGTTTTGTGTTTTGCTTTCTCTAACAGAGTGAGCGATGGAATATAAAGGTGGGGTGGGGGAAAAGAGCATGAGGACTAAAAAGTGTCACCTGTTGTCTTTTTTTACCCCTGTTAACCGCGCCTAAGATGTTTCAATTGCGTTTTCTCCAGGACATTGCGGACCCATTCTTCGCCTACTGCAAGCAGCACGCAGACCGCTTTGACAGGAAGTGGAAGAGGAAGAACTATTTAGCCTTGCAGTCGTACTGTAAGGTTTCCCTGCAGGAGAGGGAGAAACAGCTGGCTCCAGAAGCACAGGTAATCCAATACCGGGACTGATGAGGGAGAAAAAACTGTTCCGTCATGTCGGCTTTAGCAACATAACAATCTTGGGCTGGAGAAATTGTAAATTGAAAGAAAGTATCAATTTGAGGCGTGTGTGTGCGTGCGTGCACAGGCTCGCATCACGGCGCGGCTGCAGCAGTACCGGGCCAAGGCAGAGTTGGCGCGGAACACGCGGCCGCAGGCCTGGGTTCCCCGCGAGAAGCTGCCGCGACCTCTGACCTCCAGTGCATCGGCCATCAGGAAGCTGATGCGGAAGGCGGAGTTGATGGGGATCAGCACGGATATCTTTCCCGTGGACACGTCTGACACCAACGCCAGCCTGGACGGCCGCAGGAAGCACAAGCAGCCAGCACTCACCGCAGACTTTGTCAACTACTACCTGGGTGAGAACTAGCCTGGCCCCGCCCAAACTATTACACCCTGTTAGCTTTAGCATTTACACAGGCACCCTGCCGGCGGTCCAATCAGGGTGGGTTAGTCAGATTCTGTTGAAGTCAAGAGTTTCAAAATGGTGGTGGAGCTAAATGAGGCGATCAAAACAATTGCAGCAACTTGATTGGTTCAGCAATAGTTTCATAATTAATCAGGTCTACGCTAGGCCTCGGCGATATGGACCAAAAATGATATGTCTATATTGTTTTTTGGGCTGAATGACGATACACGATATATCTCAATATTTTGTTTGTGGGTTAAATGCTCAGTTGTAAGAAATACGTGAGATCACAAATGTCTTACAAGCCTTTTTTAATAATAAAGTGCAAACACATGGTTCCTCTACCCATTAATGAATAGTTAATGATACCCATTAACTATTCGTTAATGGGTATTATTGGTAAACATAAAATAAAAATTAAATCTCCATACTACAGTTAACATGATAACAATACATGTTTGACTGTCCACAGTACACACCTTTGCAAATCTAAGTGAAAAATTGTAAAAGGAGTCAACGACGAGAGAGTAATTAAGTGCACGAACACGGGAACATTTTAATACTCGAACCACACGTGTCTACGCTACACTTCAGGTGTCGCCAAACTTTGCGTCATCAAAACAAAGACAACAATACCTTTTATAAAACATTTAAAATAAACAATCTATGTACAACTCTAAGAATACCTCTTTAGTTGTGAACACACAGTAGGAGAAAACAACTGTTAACACCTCCCAATGCCCAGACCCTATTCACAAAGGGAATTTTGGGTCTGGTTACACTATGCTAGAGAAGGCCATAGCTAGATATGTGATGTCATGTAATTCTACCCTCATTGCAGAGCTCTCAGGTCCGAACTGCAAAGTCCTTGGTTCGATTCCTTTGTATTGTGCTTTTATGCTTTGCGTTATTGTGAGCTTTCTCAGAGCACAGTACTTCCTTTTCCAGACATCTTAAGTTATGCAAGCTGTCTGTTCCTCGCCTGGGTGACCGACATTATTAGGCAGGAGGATTACAATGTGACACTCAAAGCCCAATAGAGAAAGGCAAGAAAATAGTCCAGAAAATGTGAACATTCAACCATGTAGAAATAATGGTGGAATGGAATAAGAATACATAACACACAAACTTTTCAGCCATTTAAAGGTAATTTCACTGATTCTTTTGAAGCACACAATGTAGTATTATAGGTTCAGCCGTGGTTTGGAAGACAACTGAGTCAGTAAATTGTCTCTTGTAGCATTAATCATAATACAAATAAAGATAACAGTGTTGTAAGGTAGGGCTGGCCCCAAATATTCGATTATTCGGGTTTTCGTTCGTTGGGTATGTATTCGATTTAAATATTGGGGTTCGAGTATTTGTTATTTCACATTATGCATGCATGTTTTCCCATTACTCCCTACTGTCTCCATATAAACCCACATGTTGAAATGTAATTGCC
>JAODTR010000003.1:1798172-1811390 GCA_025399935.1 Amblyopsis rosae | reverse complement strand
GAGTCCGTTCAGAGATTTAATATTCTCTCTGATCCGTTTCTCTCTGATCCGTTTCCCCGTTAGTCTCTCAGTTTGCATACTGTATACTGTATTAGAAATTAGGTTATTCCTCCAGAGTGCGAGATATGGTGAAATATATATAAACATGTTATATATTTATTACATTCTTTACATTACTTCGCCCTACCATATGCCCAACGGAAGCTATGGCCTTGGTTAGGGTCATTGTGATTCTGTGACTCTAAACGGCTCTGCCAAGAGCATGCTAGAAGCACCTAATAATTGTTCCTACCCATCTTGTTCATTCTGTTAATTAGCCCTCGTGGCGTTGGAGTGCAGCATATTGTTGAGACATAATTAATCAACCCAGCTTGTAATTACGCTGGGTCTGAAAATGGAAGCGTGGTTGCGGAGGTTGCATTGTGGGGCATTCAGCCAGAGGTAAACCTCTTATTAACTGTGTCGGAGCCCCCTCTGCCCACATGGGGAAACCACAGCTTTTATTGTTGTGGGGGGGGGGGGGGGGTTGTTATCTACATTATGAAAATGGCCTCGTAAAAATACCAACACTTGATTGAGTTGAAGATCGTTCTACCAAAATGGTTGACTTAATGGAAAAGATTCAGCAGTAGCTTGCTGTAGGCAGAGCTACTGTAGAGGTTATTTTGTGTGCTGTGGAAAGCTATTGTTCACCATGGAAAAAGTATGTATTGTGTGTGTGTGTGTACGTGCGTGTATTTGCGGGTGCATGCGTGTGTGTGTGTGTGTGTTTATCCAACACCTCAATTATACAGGGCAACTAGCGGGTGATGACAGAAAATAGAACAAATCGCAGCAGTGCAAAGGCGCTCAGGTCGTAAGCCTTTACAGTAGAGATGCAGCTTAAACCCTGACAGGGGACCATAGAACATAAGAACAGGGCCCACAGACTAACTTTGACTGAAAACCTTGCCTGCTCATGTTGCACTTTTCTGCTCATGCGTTGCATACACAAATAAGGCACGGCACACCCTATACCCCCCCCCCCCCCCACACACACACACAAACTCACACACACACACAGCACGTGCACAAGGCACAATACGCCTGTGGTAAAAGTTGCGTGGTGACGTTGTCACATGTCTTTGGTCTGTAATGACATGGTCCGTAGTGTCATTTTAGTGACCGGGCCATTCACCTTACCGCAAGTGTTCCTGTCTAAACCTAGGAACACTTAATTTTGTTAAACTAATATGTCGCTAGCTTTGGGCCATGAAAAACACACCTGCCAGATGTTTGTGTGGTGTGTGTGTGAAAATCCAGCAATGACGCATCGAAGCAGAGAACAGAATAATGTGGGAATTCACACAATCCTGCAATTCCGCCTCTTTCCAACCATTAACATTCCCAATCCCCACAGTATAATCATCCATAATCTGTGTCCTGTGTAGGGCCTGCTTTTGTCATTTCAGGTCGACACCACCATGCATGCAAGCCAAATCAGCCGGATAGGAGTGCACGTTTAATTTCCTCCGGCACTTGATCCATCCAGTGTCAGTTTCCAACATGCTAATGTCACTAATCCAAATCATCCCAAACATAATAATATTGCATCTGTGTGACAGCTTTGATGGAAGCATATTTCATTTTAAGTTTGTGTGACGATTGCTTTTACCGCTGAAGCCCAAAGCATCCAGACAAAAAGAAGGTACTCATAAAACTGTCAGCTTGTTTGGTTTTGTTTTCATGTCATTTAGGTTAAAAAGATAGCGAACGCATATGTTTACCATTAGCACCACTCCTCCTTGCTCAAAAGCAAATGAAAACATATTCTCTATCAACGCCGGCGTAAACAGAACACATACAGTGCATCTACAGCGTATATAACGACCAGAATATTACTGTTACTGAGAAGAGACTTGGTATGACTCCAGCATACCGGGCTGAAAGAACAGTGTATCTCACTGATACTGAAAGACCGATATATGAAAGAGTACAGTCGATGGAATTTGCTGTCATTTTGTGGCGTTTTGTTCACCTCATATATTCGTAGCGGCGTTGTTGAATGCGGTGGATACCAAATACATTTTATTACAGTGTATTTATAATTGTCAGTACCTAGTTCTTACGCCTAGTCAGAGAGTTCCCTGCTCTTTCAAACATGTATATAAGTCTTACCGAGACACCTTAGGTGTGAAGTTCCCCTTCCCTGCATAAGCAGCAAGGCCAGTGTCATGATAAACTACGTTAGGCAGGGGCAAGTTAAGGAAAGCCCTTAAGGCTGAGGAGGCGGAGTAAAGAATCTGTCACCCAGAGAATGCAGTTATGTAACAGTCCTCTCTCCTCAAATTTTTTTCCTCCTGCCCCTCCTCCCAATGCCATCTGACCTGCCTACATCTAGATACTTGTTCCCCAACCCTGGCCTGATGCAATATCCCTATTTCCACTATCCACTCCCCCCCCCCCCCCCCAAATCACATTACAGTCTAAAGCGAGTTGAGCCCTCTAAATCCGGATGCGTTTAATAGAGGGCTTGCTTGAAAGCAGATTCCCCCTCCCCGCCCACGAGTGTTTGCGTGGGCGTGCGTTTGTGTAAGTGCAGGCAAGCAATCAAGCCCGTAATGCACATCTTTGCTGAGAGCGCACATAGCACGCTGTAATGAAGCCGGTATATCGGCCTGCTTCTGACTGCGAACTGTCCACCTGCTCCATTCTGTTCCCGCCTATTATCTCATTATTGTGCTCCCCAGAGCTCTTTGTAGTGTTGACATCATTTTATTTCGAGCTTGCTGCACCCTAAGTGAACCTTTTTTTTTATTTTTTATTTTTTTTACTGGAGACAAAAAAGTTTATTCCCCTCATCCGTGATTAATTGTTTTCTCCCCTCCGCTCTGTGCAACCCTTTGAGCATGAGGCGAACGAGATGTAATTGAAAACAGAAAATGGGACATAAACAGTATTGTCTTCATGTTTAAATGTCGCACTATGCCGAATTCAGCAGCGACTGGAATGCACAGCTTACAGTGGCAGCAAAGCACCGGATACCAGAAGATGAGATGGAAGATGGAGGGAGATGTCTTGACAGGTCAAACTGATGAGCAGGTGAATATGATGGAGAGATGGGTGGGCGGAATCCAGGGGCTCTGCTTCCTGGCGTTACCTTTCCATGAACCCTCTACACTCCTCCTGTAGACTGCCTTAATACCGCTGGCCTTATGGCTGTGTCCAGTAGTCTCACCCAGCAATGACCTGTGATTGATCCATGACAGAGCGCTTGTTCTTCCACCCTACTACAGCTTATTCCCTATGGTTATGTGTGCGCGCGTGTGTGTGTGTGTGTGTGTGTGTGGTTATATGATGCTTTCCTGTGTCACTGTGTGTGTATGCTTCCTTGGTGATTCCTATCTCCCAGGATTTCACCAGATTTAGCCAGGCCCAGACATGCCCAAGAGTTTCTCATTGCTCATTCAAGGCACCAAAAGCCACTCTCTGGCTAATGGCAATTGTGATGTTTTTTTTTTTCTTTCTATTATTCTGGGTGTGTAACGATGTACACATTTTATGATTATATTTTCAGTTTGGGATTGGGATCTTTGACCTTGCACTAATTGCACTAGCTAGTCTATGAACTAGTATTTGCTATTAGACTTATCGCTATACAGACAAACAATTATCGCGTTCAATTTACTTCAGGCTTTGGCAAATGTGAATTTGATGAATTTTCTGATCTGACCATGTTAATTCAGGGTCACATAATTATAGTTAGTAGCCAATGGAAGGGAACAGTATCCAAGGAAACTGAAAAAATAGCAATAATTTTTTATTATCATATCCTTTGTAGCTGTTAGATTTCAGTTGGTTGCTTTTCCCCCAACCCCCATTCCCCACAAAGTTGGTGTAATATCAATTTGACTCTGCGGAATGGCTTTTGGAACAATGCATATAAAGCGAGGTGGTTTTATAACGTGTCATGGTCTGATCTTGACATAAATTAGAGGTGGGAAATTGTTTGGCCTCCTTCACTGCAAGTGGAGTTATTGTTGCCAGAGTAATGGAGGGAAACCGTGGTGCACTTTGATCAATGTAAACACCCTCACTCCTCAGTGAGCTGTTATTTCTGCAACAGACAATGGATGATGCCGGTGTGACTGAAGACCTATGGAATGGCACCCTCACGGTAGAGTCAAATGACTGCATTAAGACGTGGTATAAGAAAATGAAATGAACGCCTTATGCCCACCGTAGTTACACCGCCATCATAATGACATCCTCCATCTCTTTTCCATTACACCTCCCTGTAGTCGTTGTCAATTATCGTCAACGCTGCAAATCACGGTGACAAAACCTCTACAGAGCGCTCTCCTTATTCGCTGGCGAGTGCAGAGTTGAGTTCCAGTCCTACACATCGGTGGCAGGGGACAAAAAAGCACCACAGAAAATGAATGAAAGGAAAATCAATGTCTTAACTAAAGCAGCCAGTGAATTATTGATGAGGGGTATGTAACGGGATCCCCCCTGTGTCTATTCCCCTGCAAGTTATTCTGCTCGCTGCTCACGCATGCCTCGTGAATGACGGGTGCCGACGTCTGCCGCCGACTCTGCGGGAAGACGCGGCCACCCTGGATGGTCTGGCATCGCGTTTTGCCGCGGTACCGCAGACCCGCAGCCGCGTAAACACAGCCCGTGGGCCTCTGTGTCTGGGCATGCAGGCTGTTTATACACCTGCCACATGTTAACATGAGAGTAAGCTTGTGTACACACAAGATGCATCCACTGCTGTTTACGTACAGTAGTACACAACTCAGCATACAAATGCAGTACACACGTCCTGTATGATTGTTGTGACATTGTAATGGAGACTATACCTAGCATATGCACAAGCACAAACATATAAATAAAGGTGTATATATATTATGAGCTTCTATTTTCCTCAAATATAAATCTGCATAGTGACGTAGGGGAAACAAAATAACACTTATGTCAACTTGCTCAGGGACTTCAGATGGAAGTTAGCTTTAAGATAATTCTGGTAACAAGCATCTTTCCTCTCTTTTGAGATTAATGTATTTTGTAAATTTTTACAAATAAATTGAAAGTTTTATCGATACCGTGATTTAGAGAATCGATACAGTATCGCAAACCAAAATATTGTGATACTCAGGTGTATCGATATTTTCTTACACCCCTAGTGTATTCTCAAGATTTGTCATACTATCTAGCACTTGCTGGTCTCATAGACGAGAGGAATGGAACCCTGTGGAAGTTGGAGAAATAAACCTGATAGATTAAATGCAGCGACTAATCGAATAGCTCAACCTAAATGTCGTATACATACGTATGTGCTTGCAGTATGCTAACACGTACAGTATTGTGTTTGTTGTTATTGTTCCTGCGTAATCCACCACATACCATACAAGCTATGCTAAATCTTCCTATTTAGCCCATGGTAATTGCATAATGTGACAGTACATACATGCTTTTCCGAGTGCAAGCAGAGAAGGCGGGCATCAATTCTGCTTGGCTAGAGGAGAGGTAGAGCCCAGGAATGTGAATGAGAAAGGTAGAGAGACGAGGAGAGAAAGGGAGTCAAAAAATAGAGAGAGAAACGGCAGGTGAGACCTGAAAGCTGCCTTTGTGCGGCAACTGGCAGTAGGAACACTGCCCTTCACTGTAAGGTGTTTTCAACACACACACACACACACACACACAAATCTCACAAGTACTGTATAGATCCTTTAGTGAATACTTGGCAAGTTTGATAATTTTCAAATCAAACAAAAAAAGCCCTCTCTTAGCTTCAACCAGACGAACGGACATTTCATTGCCTGTAAAGTGTCCCTATGTTTTCACTCCGCTTACCAAATTTCCATTTCAGACACTAAACTCTCCTATTTTCTCCTCCGTTGCACTTCAGCTGTATCTGGCTCTGTTCAGCTGAAGCTTGAAGAGCATGATAATATCTAGCCCTGTCTACCGCTGCATGTTTTGCATACTAACACATGACCACAATCTAAAAGGCTTTAACAATAATGAAGCATCTATAAGTGAATCCCTTAGTCCGTTTTCAATAGAGGGAGGATGACTTTCTGAAGAGAGTCGGCTTAAGTATGAAGCTAATAACAGCACGGAATCTGGAGAAAATGTGAGGTTTATTGTGGCTTTTGCCTCTGTGAGTCAAAACCAATGTTACAAAAACAATGTTTTGGTTTGAAACAGAGTGCATGCCCCATCCACACCTGTGCTGAGTGGCTCGCTTTTATCTCTACTCCTCCCCCTACAGTGATTTCTCAACCTCTTTACTCTCCTACAGGGATGGGGAGTTGTGTAGTGATGAAATGGCAGTTCATGATAGGCGCTACAAGAAAACTGAGGGGTGTATCTTTAATGTATAGGCTACATCTCACGCATACACATTAGGTTTTGGTATTCCTGAAGGGGAAAACCTTTTTGGCCCTCTGTACAGTGGGAAACTGTACCAAAATGGTCTACTTCACTGTACTGTAGCTGTTCCTGAATACTGCATAGTGGTTGCTGATCTGTGGGGGTTGCAGGGGGAGCGTGTCTTGACATCTTAACGGTTCTGAAAGAGCTTGTTAAGTTATCACTCAGAACGGCTGCGTCTGGGCGCGCTTGCCGTCTGCGTAATATGTCTTCCTGTTTGTTTGCTTCTCCCCCAGCAGCAGGGGCCCTGAAGACGGAGGCCAGATCGGGCGCCATGAGTCGGCGAGCTGGGCCTGAGCGAGCGCAGAAATCAACCTTCGTCGTCGTCGTCGAGACGCAGGCCCGGCGGTGGACGGGACGCGCGCAGCAGCTGCCCGCACCACAACAGGGACAGGCTAACGCTAACGCTAACCGTAACACTAACGCTAACCATAACGTCGCAGAGTTCAGGTGGAGGGCGGACGGGTAAGACAGAGCACGTCCGAGAACAACGAAAAGGAATCGCGGAGCTCTGCATTATCTGCTTTATTGGGGATGGCTAAACCAAACGGCGGGCACATTTTGAGGCAGTGATGTTTACGTTAGCGCAGCGGACTTTGCTAGCACCGCCTTGTTAAGACGTCCACATCGCTCCTACCCCTCACCACCGCCCCCCCTCCCCCCCACCACCACCACCCCCACCCCCACCCCGACCCTTTCCCGACAGCCCCTGTGAGGCGATAGCGCTGAGGGGCCAAGGAACCGATAAGGAACCAAGGAGACACACCGCGAGAGGAAGCTGAGGTGCGACAAAGTGGCGATACGTAGAGACTTGGAGGGGTCCCCCATGCAGGCGCGTAAGAAGTATGTTCTGCTGGTCTTGTGTGCATGCTGCTGGCTGCTGCTCTTCTACTGGGGCGGGGGGTTGCAGGCACGACTGCTCCGCCTCGTGACACGCCATCGCGGCGAGGCGGTGCACCTGTGGCCCAACTGGACCGACCGGGCCTTCCTCCCCCGCTACGCCCGCCTGGACGAGCTCCAGTCCGATTCGGGGACGTCGGAGGCGCCGAGCCAGCGGCGGCATGCCTGGCCGGGCATCTACAAGGACAGCCACTGCCGCATGGACACTTGCTTTGACTTCTCGCGGTGCCGCAGGAGAGGCAGGGAGGGCTTCCGTGTGTATGTGTACCCCGCGGAGAAAAACGAGCGGGTTTCCGAGAGCTACAGGAAGATACTGACCTCTATAGCCGAGTCGCGGTACTACACGTCGGACCCGCGCGAAGCTTGCCTCTTCGTGTTGGGGATCGACACCCTGGATAGGGACCAGCTGTCAGGGCAGTTTGTGCCAAACCTGGACGAGCGTATTCGTGGTTACCCGCTGTGGAACGACGGGCGCAACCACCTGATCTTCAACCTGTACTCTGGCACGTGGCCCAACTACACAGAGGACCTGGGCTTCAACATCGGCCAAGCCATCTTGGCCAAAGCCAGCCTCAACACAGAGCACTTCAGGCCAGGGTTTGACGTCTCCATACCCTTGTTCTCGAAGGAGCACCCCCAGAAGGACGGAGAACGGGGCTGGCTGGTGCGAAACACCGTCCCGCCTCGCAGGAAGTACCTGCTGATGTTCAAAGGCAAGCGGTATCTCACGGGCATCGGTTCGGACACGCGCAACGCCCTCCACCACATCCACAACGGGAAGGACATCATCTCTTTGACGACATGTCGCCACGGAAAGGACTGGGAGAAGCACAAAGACGCCCGCTGTGACCATGACAACATTGAGTATGAGAGGTAAGAGCCATGTGCGATGGTTTATTAAGTTGAGTTTATTGAGGGGTGTTTGTTTATTGCGCAAAGGAGTTTTGATGGCATTCATTGTTGTGTTATTGTGTTTCAAGGGTTTGGTTAGCCCTTTTTTATAGAGGCTGTTCAGTTGTCAGTGGCAGCGTTTCAGTGTTGCTAGTTGTTTTTCCATCTCTTTTCATCTCTCTCATCTCCAACTCAACAAATGGACTATTTGGCTTTATTGTGTTTGCCGGTTGTTTTATGTGATCAAAGACATCTGACACACTTGAGTCGCTGGAAAAGTTATATTCAGGTCACAATTTACATCAAGGCTCCTATTCTAACATAAACCCTATTCCATGCAGTATACCATTGAAATGTGTTCTAACGTGCTTCACATCCATAATAACTTTAACCTCAAACCATTATTTGAAGGCTGTAGGGTATAAATTAATCTCCTAACAAATAATACGTTCCTTTTGCAAACTTTTACAGAATTTCCAACTTTCCAACGATAATAATCCGCCAACGCCTGGTGTTTTAATGTTACATTTTATTGCTACAGTTTTGACCTTACAGCCTGTAACACTAGATTGCTTTTAACCTGTTCTTAACAACAGTGATGAGCTCTATCTATGCAAACTGCATAACTAATTGTGGTGTGAATCAGCTGGTGGCATATACTTGTATACATTATAAACCCTTGGAGTTTCAACACCTTTAGGATTTTTTTGTCAATTCTAAAACTCATTGATCTTTCACGTACCCATATTCATATGTTCAATCTTTTACTTCTTCTTCACTTTTGATACATGATGTAATACTCTCTTTCTCTGTGGGATTTCCTGCCATGAGTAAAACCAACTGATCGATCCCAAAATTGAACACGGATGCCACCTCCAGCATGCGCAAAGCCAGCAGTTTTCTTTTTAAACCGTACAGTACAGCCTTCTCAAGGACATTCACCCCGGGAATAGCGATTCTAATCCAGGCGTAGAGCTAGCATACAACTGGAACTAGCTACCCAGGGCTTGTTTACATTGGGCCGCACAGCAAGAGGACCCTAGCACGGTCTCCTGTATAACGGTGTATGAATGAGCTCATTTATTCCGCACAGCCCGCTACCTAAACAAGCACACGCACGCACAAGCACATACACACACATGCACACACATACGCGTATACCCGGGTGGGCCAAGGGAAGGTCTTGGGATGCAAGAGGGAGGAATATTGAGAGGTAGAGAGAGACTGAGAGAGAAAAAAACACTGACTGAAATGTGGTGTGTGCGTGTGTGTCAAGGGGAAGGGGTCCAATTTGGGGGTAGATTTGGGATTTGGGAAGGTTTCCCGAGGGTGTGATAGTGTTAATGGGTGTGGGGGTAGCGGTTAATAAAAAAAAAAGAAAATAAAAAAACGTTTGTACAAAGCCCCTCTCTCTCTCTCTCTCTCTCTCTCTCTCCTTATTTTTTTGTGCCCTCAGTTGGAAATTGAGGTTTTCGGCCTTGGAGAGGGAAGTGTGAAGGAGGTGTAGGGGGTGTAATTTAATGGGGGTTAGATCGGCCTCTCTGCCTCGAAGACAAGGCTTTATGGGGGAGGGGGGGGGGGGGGTAACATGAGAGTCATGGATATGCTGCAGTCCAATGGTGATTTGTGTATTTCCTCAGCCAGTTAGCATTGTAACCTCGTAGGCAGTTATAACTGACTTCTCACGAAATATGTCAAAGATGGCAGCCGGCCGGCAACGCAGCCTTGTTTTGTCAGGCACACGTGCCGACCGTGTTTCTGGTGCTCTCTGCCAGTCCGCTGGTGAGGCCTCTAGAAGGTTCTACTGGGTTAGGAGAGCATGCATCTGGCCCGGTCAGGCAGATCAGCCAGATGCCAGGACAACACAGGACAGGGAAGTCACAAGAGGAGACGGATCAATGGAGTCATGTGTGTGTGTGTGTGTGTGTGTGTGATAGCGAGAGTGAGAGAGGGAGGGAGAGAGAGAGAGAGAGAGAGAGACCTTCAACCAAGCCTTTATTGGCACAAGTCTCTTCTTACATCAAAAAGTTTAAAACAATCTTAAAACTAAATATATACATGTACTTACACACACTTACACACATATATATGCATATACACCCACACACATGCATATCCATATATACGCATGTATACACCCATATACATACATATACACACACGACAAAAACAACAATCATTATTATTATCATTATTATGACCATTATTACTACTATAAAACATACATACATACACATAGACACACTTTTTTTCCCCCAACTTAAAGAGATATTGCTAGTACATCTTCCGTTACTGTGCAGAGAGCATCTCTCAGACCCCAAATACTTTTAAAAACATCAAGTTTCGACACCATTTTATAATAACAAAGAGATAGACAGAGAGAGAGAGAGAGAGAGAGAGAGAGAGAGAGAGAGACCTTCCTTCAACCAAGCCTTTATGTTTTATTTGCTGAGAGAGAGAGAGGGAGAGATAGATAGAGAGAGAGAGAAACGGGTCACGAAAGCTTAAAACCATGTCAATACATTTGCAGTTGAAGTAGCTATTTATTTCTGCCAGACAACAATACCTCCGCCGCCAAAGAGTTCCTGTTTCCCCTTCCCGGTTGTTTGTCTGTTTGTTGTTTGGCTGTTAGCAGGTTATCTGTGAAAAGTATTGACAGTTTGTCCTGAACCTCTGTGAAAAGGTCAGCTTCGAACCAAGAACACATCTATTAGATTTTTGGTGGAGATCTGAATCCACAAATGTATTCTTCCTCGCTGGGGTATGGGATGAAGATCGACATTTAGCGATGTTGTTCAGCCTTCTTTACGTGCTCTCTACTCAAGCATCCAACTGACATTATGTTTCCACCTTGGATCCATTTTTACCAAGGTTAACAGATGCAGAGTTTTTTCTTCAGTGATTTATATTCCGCGGCCAATGTGCCAGTCTAACTTAAGCAATTACATGGCACGTATACACTGGCACCCAAACCCAAATTCCCTGTTGGCACCAGGACAGGAGCCAATAGCGAGAGTGAGGGCACAGTTATTGATTAATCTTGGGTAGGTTGAGTGTGTAACTACTTTCTTAGTCAGCCCAGCCTGCTAATTCATTATTGGTTTCAACTACACCTTTATATAAACAGGGTGCTTTGTAATGGGACATCATTGTGCCAGAGCCATTAAAAGAACATAGTTATGCCAACGGAAGTTCGATATTGTCAGCGGTCACATGGTTAATGAAGAGGCTAAACCTATGGCAAAATAGTTACAGGAAGTGCTTGGTGGGCAATTTGCATATATACATATATATACAGATATATAACTATAATTAGTAGTCAAAAAACGCACCGATTTACATTTAAAATATAATGTATACTTTTAGTATTTAGGCTAACATCCGGGAACTATTTTGAGGCTCCGTTGCTGTGGAAACAACGGTCCATTAGAGTGAACTGAGGTGACGTGACTATCTCCTTACACGGCTCTGGATTGAGATGGACATGATGAACTGTGGGCGGCTGAGTAGCAGGAGCCATGTTTAAAAGGGTTTGTTTGAGCTGTAAACTAAATAATATGACATACATTATGGTGTTAAAATTGGCTCAACACGTCATATCCATTAAAAACGGACCTGGCCGGTTTCCCAACAGTACTCATATTAAAATGTTTAGGTTAATGTTAATGGGGTACTCGTTAGTTTAACTCGGCACCCGCCCACTTTGCGTCACCTCACCTGTCGTAGCTCCCAAGTCGCTGAATCTCACAGACGCTCCATTGTCTCTCGCCGCTAGACGCTTGCAGTGTGTCCCGGGGCTCATGAGGGTGATGCAGCGCTCGAAATAGAGATTTACACTGGCCACAATTAAGAGAAGAGGAGACACAGTAAAGAGAGAGAAGATGAATGGACGGGACGTGTTGGTACCCTGGGCAAGGTGTGTGTGTGTGTGTGTGTGTCTGTCTGGTCTGGTGGGAAGGGAAGGGGGGGGTCTCTATAAAACATGGTGACACAGGGAATCTAAAGTGCTTGAGGAAGGGCTGGCCATGGGCCACCTGACAAACGTTTGAGTGGACAAGTGAGAGAGAGACCGACTGTGGCTATATTTACTTCACATGCGTAATGATAATCCAGTATTAAGGCCCATTTAGACACAACATGACAACTGCACCTCTGAAACCCTTTATCGTCGCATGTAATGAACACCCAGTAGAAGCGAGGCAGCCAGCCAGGCAGGAAGGCAAAATGGAGGACAGTCTGAAATCCCCTAATAAACACAAATAAACGCTTGTATCGAGACCTTGTGAGAAAAAGTGTCATTTCTTTTTTATTAACACAAAAAACACTGTAACATGGTCACAGTAACTTAATATCAGATGTGTTGCATATAATAAGGTTTCTAGTCAATGTAATGGTGCATTTTACATGCATGCTGGCATTACATTTTAATATATTCTATCGTTATCTGGATTTGTAGCATTCTGTACATTGTTGTATTCCAGGCAATGGTGGAATGTGAAACGCGTACAAAAGGTTCCGTCCGCGATGGAACGGGACCTGGAACAGAGGTCTTTACCTGAAGCCTTGGGAGCAGCACATCTGCAGCCTAGTGGCCTAGTTTCACCTCGGCGGGGACGTTGAGAGAATAGCATTAAGAGAGAATGTGCATTGTACACTGAATGCAAATGAGCAGGCACATTCGTGAGGGGAGATTCGGCAGAGTCACTCATACACTCACGTGTACAGTGTATAGTTTTGGGCAAGTTACTCATGAATAGTAATATGTTACTAGTTACTTATTACTCCTTCAAAAACTAATAATATAACTTTACTTATTACTGGGTATTAAAAGTAATTACTTACGTTACTCATGACATTACTATATTACTTTCACAATCACTACCCTGCCTCGCCCTTTCTGAAAAATGACAACCTGTGTAGCCAGCTCATTGAATTGAATCCTCTTTATTGGAACAATAATTAACCTTAGGAGTCAACAATCAGCCAAAGTGAAAACATTGCAGCCTC
>JAODTR010000003.1:1783516-1798072 GCA_025399935.1 Amblyopsis rosae | reverse complement strand
TGGGGGGGACAAATCCACCTGTTTTCAATATTGGGGGGGACATGTCCCACCCGTCCCACCCGGTTCCTACGCCAGTGCGTCACAGCGACTTATACAATCTTATTTGACTCTGGACCTGTGTGTGTGTGTGTGTGTGTGTAGGCGGCGTGTATTCCAGTGTTACTGAGTAACGGTTGGGAACTACCTTTCTCTGATGTCATACAGTGGAACCAGGCTGTCATTGAGGGGGATGAACGTTTGCTACTGCAGGTAACACACACATACACACACACACACATACGCACACATTTCCTTTAGCTTCATTCACAGTGCGTGCGTCTTTTTCACACACACAAACACGCACGCCTTATTCGTACGCATACATAATAAGCCAGCCAAACACGAACCCAACACCAGAGCGACCTTTACCTCCCTCCCCGGTGAATTACACACCCGTCTCTGTGGGAACAATCCCTCCTCGAACTCAGCCAACGGCGACGCGAATTGACATTCAGCTAATAGCTGGGGACCTGGCCCTGTGAGCTCTCGGTCACGGTAGACATTTTCAAATTAGGACACAACTGAAATGGATTTGACCTCATCAGCGGCGTGCCTGCACGCGTGCCGCACCTCACACTCGCTCGAACGCACCTCCATGTGCCCTCCCACACTTCGATTTATCCACGTGTCTGAAGGGGTTTTAAGGCCGAAGGGGATTGAGTACAAGTTTCTTATTTATTTATTTTTTCTCTCGACAAGACAGAGAGGCATTCGACTCAAGGTCGAGTGGTGTCGGGCACTTCAGACACGCAGACGGTCTGCCCGTCTCTCAGATCTTTGTAACACAACCACAGAAAGAAGGGCTGTGTGTAAAAAGAGAGGGAGCGAGGCCTATGCATGGGAGAGGAGACGAAAGATCAGAGAAGTGTGCTATGTAGGCGGGTGGCCTCCATGCGTCCGCAGTGCTCTCCTCATTAGGTGATGTGTTAGATGTGCGAACGCTCGCCTTTCACAGTTTAACACGTCTTTTTCAATTAGCCTATGTTGCAAAGCTTAGCTCGCTAATGTGATTAAATACATGTTGGCCGTTCGCACTAAAGCCCTCGACGTAATTAAGTGCTCATTTTCTGAAGCAGAAACAATGGTGCCAAAGCACCTCTATGTTAGCTTCTTCCGTTTTGGCGGGAAAAAATAAGAACAACCGGGCTTATGTCTTATGCTTTGAAAAGACAAAAGCCTCTTCTTGTGTCTTCAGAGAAAGCAGCTCACTTAAAGAACAACCCAGAGTCACAAAGTGTTTACTCTGTTCCTCTCCAGGTGCCCTCCACGGTGCGGGCGGTCGTAAACGAGAGGGTCCTGGCTCTCAGACAGCGGACGCAAATGTTGTGGGAGGCCTACTTCTCGTCTGTGGACAAGATTGTCCTCACCACGCTGGAGGTGCGTCTCAGAAAGAGACACTGCTGAATATTACCACTTTACAATGAAGTCATCACTGTTTCTCTACGGTAGCCTTTACTGTAGGCCGGGGCAATTCAACTCCAGTCCTGGAGGGCCGCGCCCTGCATGTTTTAGATCTCTCCCTGCTCTAGCACGCCTGATTCAAATTAACGGCTCGTTATCAGGCGTATTGGAGCAGGGAGAGATCTAAAACATGCAGGGCGCGTCCCTCCAGGACCGGAGTTGAATAGCCCTGCTGTAGGCTATGTACAAGGCCTTTCTATCCAAAGTGACTAACATCGAGTTATTTCTTTCAGCCAGCAGTTGTAAACTCTTCCGGAAGATTCTTGAGTGTTTTTCACTGTAATCCACATTCGTGTGCAGCACTTTCTCAAGCCCAGTGTATATTTATTTATTTATTAATTTATCTGAAGTTGCTGCTGACACCCAGAGCTTGCAGTGCTGTTGGAAAGGCATAAGTAGGTGTTATTTTTACTGAACGAACGAATAACTGGAAAACAAGCCAATGCTATCATAACAAGTCCCTGTTGAGTTTGCAGTCTTAGTGTACCCTTTCCCCCCAAATTAATAGTCGCGAGCTAGCATAGCCTTTTCAGCACAGAGCATGCTCTGTCCGAGATGAGTGCTATTTGTTGTCATTATTTCTTTCATTGTTAACCAGGACAGCCTTGCAATAGGACAACAGTCTTTACGGTTGACAAAGGTTTGCTTTTTGGATGTTATCAGTGTAATAATGGATTTCCATTATGGCCTCTGCTCCTTCCTGAGTATTCCGGTCTCTTTTTAGCATCTCCAGCACAAGTAACATTTTCAAAGTCGTCTTCGACTGCTGTCGCCAAAAATCCCCAAAGCATATGAAAATAGTGTATCATTACATTGAAATTATAACCGTATGGGTTGAAATCATAGTCCAAGTCTCTACCGGCCCATTTCGGTTTCTTAGCTTACTATTCCTAGACTGTGAAAAATATCCTTTTTATGATCTGTTGTGCGTTGGGTAAATCTTCTGCTTTGTAAATACATAAAAAATTAAAATAATATATATATATTTAGTGTTGTGAACCTACAGCATCCAGAAACTACTCATCTCTTGGCTGACTGTTAAACCGGTGGTGTCCGGTCTTGTCACATCTCCCACAGTCAGGTTCCGTTGGTCTGTTAGGATGCCAAACGAGCTTTTATGATCCGAAGGAATTCACTTTAGTATTTCTACAAATTAAGAATAAAAAAAAAAAAGGTTACTTCAAAGTGGCAGAAACACCCCCGACGATGGAAAGTGAAATGTGTAGGAGAAACCATTACTGGAATCTAAGAAACACTGCCAGCTTAGGGAAAGCCTGGCACATTGATGTTTTAAAAATATAATGCAAAGAAACGGACGCCAGGCAGCGCCTGGTGCATTGGCTGCTGGAGGGTTTAGACGAGATAAAGAGCGCAGAGGTTCTGGAGGTTGGGTGATAAGCTGCTTATGTACATACAGAATGCAGATGGGAACCTGTTTTCCTTGGGAGACAGCTGTGCTGTCAGGTCAGTGAATCTGCCGTCCATCAGAAAGGACTGATTCAATGGCGCGTGGCACCGCAACACTGACACCTGCTGGCGGAAATGGAGGCATTCACATTAATTAATCACTGTCATGTTGCTCCAGCCAAATATAAGTTTGGCTTTGAAGAGTTGCGACTGGTAAAATAGTCAACATGCGCCGTCATTTGGGTGTGTGTCTTAGGCAGATTACCCGCTGCATTTGTTTTTTCTTTCTTTTCTTTACTCATGAGTGCGCCTTATATACTGTACATCCATCTTATTTATATATACTGTATACCCGTACACACACACACACACACAGTACTGTTTTTAACACACACACACAGACGCACACACACACACACACACACAGTACTGTTTTTAAAAAAACACACACACACAGTACTGTTTTTAACACACACACACACAGACGCGCACACACACACACACACACACACAGTACTGTTTTTAAAAAAACACACACACACACAGTACTGTTTTTAAAAAAACACACACACACAGTACTGTTTTTAAACACAAAGGCGATCGTTAACTGGCTTCATGTCAGAGGAGTGTATTACACGGACTGAGCACACCAGCGACGCTGCATGTCAAGACAGACATGGTCACACCCGCCCTCCTCTTGTTCCTCACAGATCATCAAGGACCGCGTGTTCTCTCACATCTCAAGGAACAAGTACATGTGGAACTCACTGCCTGGCGGGCTGCTGGTGTTACCTGAGTACTCAACACACCTGGCACACTTCCCTTTCTACTACCTGGGCCTGGGTGAGCGCACGCACACACACACACACTGTGTGTCATATATAACCGTCGTCCCAAAGCTCAGATACTGCACTCACGCACACACGCGCACACACAAGCACACACACGCACACACGCGCACACACACGCACACACACGCACACACACGCACACACTGTGTGTCATATATAACCGTTGTCCCAAAGCTAAGAGACTACACTCACACACACACACACACACTCACACTGTGTGTCATATATAACCGTTGTCCCAAAGCTAAGAGACTACACTCACACACACACGCACATACACACACACACACATACTGTGTGTCATATATAACCGTTGTCCCAAAGCTCAGAGCTCCCCCACACACACACACACACACGCGCACACACACAGTGATACTTGTTTTCTGCCACAAGAGGGCATATGGTTACTATTATGGTAGTGCATTCTGCTAAACCACTCCATGATACTAGACTTAGACTTTACACACTAAGCCTGCAATGTGTTAAAGATCATTGCCGGTAAACATACCTAGATTAATGAGCCGTGTTTTATTTTTCTGATCTCAGGACTCAGTCCCAGTCAGGAGTTCACAGCAGTCATCCATGCTGTCTCCCCATTGGTCTCCCAGTCTCAGCCAATCATGAAGTTGCTCCAGGTTGTCTCCAAATCAAAGTACTGCTCACAGGTAAACAAGCTCCCTGCCGAGTTAATAACGTTGGAGGTATTTCACGAACCTGGCTAATAATAAGACAGCACTAACTAATGATAACTAATCTAAAAATAATGCTGCTTTCAGTAGCAGGTTTCAGGGAAGTGAGCTCAGGCTCAGCACAGGCTTCACCAGTAGATTTACATGCAAGCAGAGTATCGATGCAGTGCTACAACATTCAATGTTCAGACATATAGAGGAATATGCCACATGTTTAATTTAAATACACATCAAAATATCAAAAAGGACACAACTGCGGAACTGGGACATTTCATGGGATATAATAGCAGAAATGTGCTCATATATATATTCTCATTTCAAATGCTTGGCGTGAGCGAGAGCGGTGCATTGTTTTTTAAATGACAGGTAGGGGTTAGACATCTATCTAAACTGAATCTTGTGCATGCACACCCATAGGTCATTGCAAAAAGAATTACATAAAACAGTTGCCGCTAAAGTATTGTGTTGAATATATTTGTATTAAATTAGTTAGTAAACAGTGCGACAGCGCCATAGCAACTGCCATTCCGTTGGACTTCCATGCAGAAAGTGTTTTCCGTCTGCCGTGTTCCATGTGGACGCATCATTTAGGCTAGGCTAGGCGGAACAACAACCCCCCACCCCCACAAGAATCTGCCGCGACGTTATGAATAATAGATATAAAAGGAATACCGTTGTTTGCCGTAGATCTAAACATACACAGCGTGTGTCAAGAGCTGTGTGACATTATCTCCTAGATCATCATTCTGTGGAACAGCGAGAAAGCACCCCCCCATCGGAGCAAATGGCCCCCCATGCCCGTCCCCCTCACCGTGACAGACGGAAGGAGGAAGGTATGGGCCAATGCCAATCACCGACTCACACTGATGTCCTACTGACAGGCTGTCAATCGCCCCGTGTGTGTGTGCGTGTGTGTGTCTCTCTCTCTCGCTCTGCATTTTGCCATTTCTCTAATCCTTCCTCTGGATCATTGCCTCCTCCTCTTCCTTCTTTTCATCTTAGTTATTTATACATCATGTTGTGTAATAATCACTGATTCACCTGTCAATCACACACATCAATGACGGTTCTTCGACTCTCTCCAGCGAACATCTGCAGTTTGCATTGGGTCAGCATGTGTGATGATTATTACTAGTTACGTCATCCTGAATATGCCAATAATCTGTCAATGTTCTAATATTTAAAATTATAAGAATTATTGATGTTATATATTTATTGATTGTATTATACATTATATTATATTAGCACCACCTCTCTTCCAGACCACAAGTCGGTTCCTCCCTAACGTTGCCATAGAGACCGAGGCAGTGCTGAGTCTGGACGAAGACACAGTCTTGTTGACCAGTGAGGTGTGTGTCGTTAATGTTGGGGGGCGGGTGTTGCTCGTTGGGGGCCCAACCTATGTCTTGTCGTCTTGGAGACAACCAACCGCTTAGCCTTTCATGCCTCCTCACCCTGCCTTCACACAGACGACAAAACGCCTGCCGCTCACGGCCGTCCCTGGCATGTTACTCATCGGTTGGATCATTTTAATCAGCGAAGCGACACACTCGCCGTGTCGCATCGCTCCGTATTTGCATAAAATAGACCTCTAGTCTATTTTGGCCCCACCTAGTTGACTTGTTGACTACTTGTCTTGTCGTCGTGAACACCCCAACTCTCACGGACAATGAATGGCAGCCTCGTTTGTCATCCGTGTGAACGCAGGGTGACTTGGTTCCCCATATGGTTTACACAGTAAATCGTCACTAACACCTACTGTGCGATGTGTCTAGGTGAACTTTGCCTTCTTGGTGTGGCGTAGTTTCCCCGAGCGAATCGTGGGCTACCCTCCCCGGAGTCACTTCTGGGACCCCCTGAAGCATGCCTGGGGGTACACCTCGAAATGGAGCAATGACTACTCCATAGTCCTGACTGGAGCCGCGTTCTACCACAGGTATGTCCGTCACTGACGTACCGACGACGGTTAAATGTAGGTGACTGCACAATAAGAGCTTGTGATTTAGCAAGGTTTCTTCACCTTTCATGCTGGGATGCTTAAGCTTCAGGACACACACACACACACACACACACACACACACACACACACGTCAACAATGACCATGTCATTATTATGACGCAAAGGAAATATTTGGATGAAAAGCTTTTTGGATGGGGGTTTCTCTCTTATTCAAGTGTGCTTGAAAGATGCAAATTAAATGTAATATTATGAAAAGATAATGACAACTGATACCAAATTGTGTAAACAGAATAGCATAACATGTATCTTGAATTGAAAAATAAATAGGATACAAGAAAAGGAATTGTGAAGCTGAAAAACTCTGAAATATTCATAACAATATTGCTTTCAGGGTTTTCTGATTCAGGGAGCCCTGGTACACACAGAACATTTGAACAAAACAGCATAGAATACACGCTTGGAGACGAGTGAGTCACTGAACGTGTCAAATCCCATGGTGGCAAAGCTGGTAATTTGTCCCAGATACATACCATTAACATACATATACACTTGTCTCTAGACAGCACGATTACTGCCTACTGACCTGTTCCTATTTCCCCTGCCCGCTAGACAGCTAATATAGATAACCATATGATACCAATTTATAAATCACACAATGGTTTATTCTTGTATATACTTTACATTTTCGACAGGTTGACGGTTAAGTTATTTTTATTAGTCACCAAAGATACTACAGTATTGTACTGTACACCTATATATCTGTGAAAGAAAACGCTAGGTGAGGAGGAAGGCAGGATATATTTAAAGGTATGCTCCTCGACTGTACACCCCCATAGGACCCTACATTTCTGCCCCCGCTCAGTATATATAGTGCACAAATGTGTGGGAAGTCCAAGGGTGAGGAGGACTGACTGGTTTCATTCACAAGAGCATTTGCAGACACAAGTAGTCAAAATGTGTCAGTTTAAAATATACACATATACAGGTCTACTGTACAGACAGTGTTTTTTCCTTTCTGAAGATCCCACATCCGCACATCTTACCACAACAATATGAGCAGATATCCCTGCTAAAAAAAAAGCATAAGGTATGTTTTGCATGCTGGAACCAGCATGGAATGCTGGTTTGCTGGTAGCCTGGCATCCCATGCTGTTTGATGGTGTACCTGCATCCCATGTTGGTTGCTGGTGTGCTGGTACACTAGCAACCCCAGCACTAACCAGTATGAACCAGCCTGGCACATAAGCTAATAGGCTAAACATCAGCCTCAAAGCTAAATGACATGTGTGCCTCCTGTGTTGTGTGCTATATGTGCTTTGGAAGGGTACATGCACAGTTATTCCCAGTGTATCAATACTACAGTATTACTAGTACCCAGTATATCAATACTATCACTAGTACCCAGTAAATATCAATACTATCACTAGTACCCAGTATATCAATACTAACACATTCTCTCTCTCTCTCTCTCTCTCTCTCTCTCTCTCTAGATACTATCACTACCTATTTTCCCATTACCTGCCACCCTCGCTGCGAGCACTGGTGGACCACACATCCAACTGCGAGGACATCCTCATGAACTTCCTGGTCTCCGCGGTGACGCGCCTGCCTCCGATCAAAGTGGCTCAGAGGAAGCAGTACAAGGAAATGCCCAACCCACAGGTGGTGTAGATCATTGTCCAAACTGTTTTTGTCTTTGCTTTAAATGTGACACCCCGGCCGTCCTCTACCTGGAATGGAGATTGACTGAGCAAGAATGAGCAACATTTTAAATAGTCAATCCAGTTCTCCACATTAGCTTCTGCCAGTCACTGCCAGTCTCTCCTTCAAATCAATAAAAACAAAAAAAAAGAAATGCCTTCCTGCTCTTAGGAATAAGCAATTTTTTGTAAAGGCTATTATGAATAATTTTGAAAGATTGTATGATATATTGGTATGGTGTTAGCCCTAATGACATGATGATGCGGTTATTGTTACAGAATGATTCTTTCTTACTATTGATGGTGTGTATGACCTGTGCATCTATTGACAAAATGATTACACGATACGTAGTCGCTTTGGATAAAAGTGTTAGCTATGCTGTAAATGTAAATCTGCCTACTGCAACATGATACTTAACTATACTAGAACGTTGTATTAGCATTACAATTATCTCTCTCTCTCTCTCAGGGGACAAAGAGCGCCCCCTGGGCCAATCCAGAGCACTTCAACCAGCGGCAGGAGTGCGTCAACACCTTCGCCAGCTGGTTTGGCTACATGCCCCTGGTCCACTCCCAGTTCCGTCTGGACCCGGTGCTCTTCAAAGATCAGGTGTCGGTCCTTCGCAAGAAGTACAAAGACCTGGAGAGGGCGTGAGACAGACGGACCACAGGACACTGTAGCTGACATGAACGGACAGACATACAGACAGGAATGAGGAACACGAGAGCCTTTTCCGTGATGTGGACGTATGAAACGCGGGGGAACATGATGGGTCGGACTTGGTCCATTACGAACAAAGTGCAATCAACAGGCAGACCCTGGTGGACTGTTCTGTAGAAGAGATATCTATCTATATATCTATATATATATATATATATATATATATGAGCATGGGTGCTGTAAGCTCCATGTCAAGACAAGATATTTTAGATGGGGAAACATTAGGGACAGCAGACCAAGTTCTCCCCACAAGAATGGCCTGTCTTGAAAAATACATCCCACACACACGTCAACATTTCTGACATCAGAGACTTTGCCGTGACTTTTAAATGTGAATTTATAAGGAACTGCAATCATGTCAGTGGCTCACGTGGAATGTAGCTGGTTCCGTACACTCTGGCCTGATCACAGAGATCTCAAAACGTGTGTGAAGGCGGCCAACGTGGAAACATCATTTCACATCACAATGTAAACTGTAAAGCTAATTAAAAAAAAGCTTTCGAAATGCATATGATGGCATGGTGCTGTGTGGTTATTGTGTGGTTAATTATATTTTCAAATGGTCAAATATATTGTAAAGCATAATAATTTATGTTTTCTTTAAGAAGAAAGTAACTAAAAGTGAAGAGCAATGCCAGTATGAACACAAACTTCATTTAAAAAACAAATGCATGGTATAGGAACATATACATTAAAGGATCTACTGTATATAATACATTGAGCCTAAGTGTTCTATGATACATGTACATTAAAGAGGTAGATTAAAAAATAAGCAAACTGTTAAATTCAGGATATGTTTAAACTTTACTTACAAAAATGATCACACTAATTTGTGGCATAAAAAAAAGATCTACCGGTACAGGATTACAATTTCAGAAATTCATATAATATATGTGGTTCTGTTGTACAATTTAAATTCAGGGCAGCAGTGTAGTTTTAAATAGTCTCACTTCACAAAGAACATTAGTATTTTGTAACCAGAAAAAAAATCAAGAGAGCACCTAGTCATTTATTTTCCTACTCTGTTTACAAAAATACATTCAGTGGCAAGCAAGCCTGAACGCAGAAGGTGTTGTCTAGCACTAAAGACGCTAATCTCATTAAACAAACACATGCGTGCGCACATGCACACACAAATAGACCACCTGAGATACGCAGCTGCCATGGGACTAATTTGCATTCTGACCCCATGAGGCCGGTGTTTGGACAACACACAAACGTATCAGAGGGTAATGGTTCCTATTGTAAGAGCGTTCGTCAACCTTAGCTGCCGTGGCTTCCAGAAGGAATAAGTTTTTTCAAGTCTATCGAGTCCCTTGAGAACAATGTAGTAAAAAATATATAATAATAATAATAATAATAATAATAATGATAATAATAATGCATTTATCCTTAAAAATAATAGTACAGAGGTCGTCTCATTATGCTACATAGTATGAAAACAATGCTTTGTTTTTGTGGAAAAATACATTGTTGTTCAGCACAAACATCCAAATAGGTACATTATTCAAGAGATAAAAAGTACCAAAAAAATAAGAAAGATTGTTACAGAGTTCTTCATTACAATCTCCAAATGAGAGGAATGAACCACTTGTCCAATGCAGTGCGTGTCCCCAACAAACCATGTCATCACTCAGGAGAGACCTTGGCCTGCCGTAAGGCTGTCATTTCCTCAGGGTCAGCATAGAGTTGACGTCCCAGAGCAGGTTTCTCATCTGGTCCATCAGCACTTTCATCTCGTGGTTCTTCTGACGCACTTTCTGCAGCCGGATCAAAATGTGGGAGAGAAAGCAAGATGACATGAAACATTTACGGCGGTGTTTGAACTCTACACTACAAACATGGGGCCCATATTTATGAGAACAGTACTAACAGCCATAGTGTCAGAAAAGTCATAGATGTGAAATATCTACATTTCAATAGTATTTGTAAACTGTCACCTCATACAGGAAAACTGAAGTAAACCAAGCTCTATGGCTTCTTTCTTTAATTTCTAATAATTATTTTTTGGTTTCGGTCTTAAGAAGGTCCTCTATACAATATTTTAAACATTAATATATCAGCAACTATTTTCTATGTAAAGTTATCGTAGTTTATCCTGGGGAGAGAATGACATTACATTGCCTCTGTGTTTTAATCCAAGCGCCTCTGTTCTGTTTTAGCCATTCAGCTGCTTCTGCAAGTTAATTCATGTTTTATTTTGTTTTGGTCTGAGATGCTGCTGCTTAGTGTGACATCTAGTGGCAGACATTCGTAAGTTCCTTAATGTGAGTAAAGTGAACCAAGGCTTTATGTCATGCCAAACAATTTGCAGGTGATGTTACAGTGTATTGAGGTAAGGAAGAGCTGAGGGTTTAACGAAAGGTTCAACATTGCGTTTAGCAGAGGAACCACAACAGCGGAGGTCATACAGGTTGTACAGGTTTTGTACACATGAAAATATACATGCCCACCTATTCCACAATACAAGTGTTTGTGTGTGAGCGGTAATTCACTGCACGGTGTTTCCCTGACTGCATACAATAAATACATATTATCCCCATTCAACAATGGACTAGCATTTTACCTGCCAAATTATTATTTTTTGTACAATAGCAACCTGAAATTATGTCCGCTTACTTGCCAAAGTGGCTGGTAGAGCACACACAATTACAATCTGAACTGCACCGCTTGGCCTCGGATGGCTTCCCACCCTGCAAACAAATCTGCAGCCTTGCTCTATGGCTTTGTTGGTACAAAAACGATCAGCCGAGCTGTGATGGAATAGTTAATTATGCTGCAAATGGCAGCAAAGCTCTAAACCCATTCACTTCTCCACCCCGTCGAGTGTCGTCGAGTGGGTGTCGGATGCTGTCATGGACACTATAGGGGTGGCACGATATATAATGATATTATCCTTTATCGCAATACAAATACAGACGATACGTCGCATCGTGGTGAATGTCTATTATTGGGATAATCATGAATATCCTCACATAAGTATACATTTTTGTATACTTATTTGTATACAAGTGTCTTGAAAATAAATCTCGCTTACTTACTAATACAGTGCAATTGTATTGATTTACTCATTTATTTATTAGCCTGTATCTTTATTTATTAGCCTGTATCTTTACAGTCAACCACCATTATGGCTGAGACCTCATCTTGCCCATTGTACCCAAAAAATAAATGTATCGGATTTGTTTATATACATTGAATTCAAAAGAAAATGAAACACACAAAAAAGATGCAGTATGCGTGTCATGACAACACAGGTGAAGGCGTCGTTCGTTTCCATGTGAAATGTGGGCCTGTGCAGACTGTAATGTGAGTATGGGTTATATTTATTATCTTGACATGACTGTGATCCTACAGTTCAGCTCACTCATCATAACTTAGTGTCAGCATCACTGATGTACTATGTCTGATACATATACATCTTATCAAAAACACTTTCTGGATATGTGGAAGTAAATTTTCATTGGCTGCTTGAATGATGAAGGACACTTGTCGTACATTGTCTACTAGCCATGCACAACATAGTCATCAAGCAAACACACACAGCCACACACCTCTAAAACTTCTTGTCTCTCCTGGCTGACAGCAGTACTGCAGGGCTCCACCATGACAGAGGTCAGCTCGTCTCCTACATACGGCACCACCTGAGAACGTGGAGCACAAGCTAACAGATTAGCTTCCTTTCCAGAAAGTCAGACATGTTTTGGTCATGTTCATCTAATATCTACTCACAGTCCCCTAGCTGCCCATGCAGTGTGCATGGTGAAAAGATTATCTGGTGTTCCTACACTATATAATGAGAACAAACATATATAATATCATATAATAATATAATAACTTATGTATAGTGTAAGTACCTGATCTCCATCCCATTGAACAAAACTATTTGACAGAGCCATGAATATTTTATGTTGAATAAAATAACATTTCTAAGAGCTTTTCCAGGACCATGATGGTGTAACATTAATATTCAGTGACAGAACACTTGGCAGTTAAAGCAGAACTCCATTAGACCCTCCTGACCTCAGCTGGTCCTTCCTGCAGGTCAGAGGTCATCTCCACGCAACGTTCGTACAGGAGACGCAGCTTCCGGAACAGCAGGGCCAACTGACGCAAGTGCTCCTGGAGTTTACCAAAGCGGTCCTGGTACACAGCCTGGCTCTGGTTCACACCGTTAGGAAGCTATAGGACCAGGGAGAAGAAGAGCTTCGCTTTAGTTCAGTTTCCCATGTTAATATTTTCACATGGAATATTCAATATTCAGAGAAGGGGAAGCTATTATTTGTGGGAAAATGCACACACACACACACACACAAGCCTGTACATTTGGCACCTTATATTATTGAGGTGATCACACAGCTTTGATTTATTAAAAAATAAAAGTTACACTTTGTCTGGAATTACCCTTTTGGTTACAACAGGCATTACACAAACAGTGTTATACTGGTTTGAGTGCCTCCCCTTCCTTGCATTCCCCTCTACTTCACAGTGCTCATAGATATGTTAACATCTCGCTTATCCCTCCCCTATTGCAACATGCACTTTTGTGCAGTTATTTCCCATAAGCTGAAGAGGAAACAGCCTATACTATGGTTACCTGTGTGGCCCGTGTGATCTGGAAGATCTCCATGGTGCGGGTGACAATATCCTGGACAGTTTCCTGTCCAATACGACAAAGAAACACGGGGGAGATTTCTCTCAGGGCTGCCTGGGGAGGTATAGGGGGCTGACCAGGGCCTGCATTAGAAGGCATGTGAGGTTGCTGCTGGGGGGGCATCCCCGCCAGTCCCTTCTGAGGTAGGGCTGCTGACATCGCTTATCTGGCGTGAGAGAATATACATACACATTTTGGATATAGGGCCTAATTGTTGACTGTTACAAACATGTAGAATTACATAGTTTGCTGACTGGGTGTCTCCTCGCTTATGTTATTGAGAGGCTACATTTGTAAATAACGTTGATAACATTAAAACAAGACAACAGCAACAACTATTTCGCCTTTGTTTTGGTTACAAACATAAAGGCTCCGTGTTAGCGCGCTATACGGTAGCATTGCTATGCTAATAAGTCTGTAATTAATAAATATTTACCTCGCAGTATTGCGTCCTTAATGGTTATACAAATATCTTGCCTATTATTTGTGCAAACAACTAATATGAAGTATTATATCATTCAAACGACGAGATCATTGTAAGACACCCCAACATTACCCAGAAAAGGGGAAGGCGTGTTTTA
Source organism: Amblyopsis rosae (assembly GCA_025399935.1). Classification (NCBI taxonomy): domain Eukaryota; kingdom Metazoa; phylum Chordata; class Actinopteri; order Percopsiformes; family Amblyopsidae; genus Amblyopsis; species Amblyopsis rosae. Next base: position 1,784,009 of record JAODTR010000003.1, on the reverse strand, counting down.
TAACGTCATTTCCTGCAGCAGCATGTATGCCTCTGTATTATAAGAACAGCCACCAGATGGAGACAAATATGCAAATATGTAGTAAGGTTGTCTTTGAGTAGTCATTGACTGGTTTGCAGTCATTGATTGTTTGTATCCTAGATAACGACTGTTGTACAGTAGCCTATAGTATCTGTCTGATGTGGAATTTATTTGCTATATTCCTTCATGTATTGTACGAATAGGCCACATAATATACAATAGAGTTGATTTATTTCAATATAATCTTTGCTTGCTTATATTTTTTTGGTTTACATGTTTTAAAATATGTGATTTATCTGGTTATAATGTGTAAGTAGTAGTTTAATTGGCTTGAGAGGGCAGATCTGGTCATCCCAATTAAGCAACCCTGTATCACCAGTAAGTTTGATATTAGTACCAGGGACGGCTCCTGCTCAGAAAATTTGGGAGGGCAATGGTTTTAGTGACCCATTCAATAGCCTAGGTACATTAA
>JAODTR010000003.1:1763632-1783416 GCA_025399935.1 Amblyopsis rosae | reverse complement strand
GTGACAGAGAGAGAGAGAGAGAGAGAGAGAGAGAGAGAGAGAGAGAGAGAGAGAGAGAGAGAGAGAGAGAGAGAGAGGACGAACATTAGTGGAAGATGGGGGTGGGGTGGTGGCACCTGATGGGCAGAGGTGGCACCACGCCATGGGGGGGGGAGCTGGTAAAGAAAGATGGATGACAAAGTATAAAGAGGGAGACGGGAAACGGGAGGAGAGGAACATTTAGTCTGAGAGTCGGGGGTAGGGCTGTCGCGGCTAAATAATTTTCCATGTGGTGATTTGGGTTGGCTCAATGCGGAATTATTTCTATGTTTTTGTTTGTGTGTGGCGGAGAGATTCCGAAATATAGTTCTGGGGCATGAACACAATTTCTAAGCAACGTGATTCTCAGTCCGTGGTGAGACGGACATGTCGGCTACCAGTGCACCGGTGTTCTGACTGTAGGTATGCAATCACGTCTGGCAGATGTTTGATCAAAATGTCAGCTGGAAAATATGACAAATTAATTAAAAGGATATTAAATAGAGCAAGATAAAAAAGGCCTTGGCTTAGCATAGTTCTAGACAGAAAGAAGTGATGGCAAAAGTTGTTGGGCTGTTATCGGTTTTGACAACCAACCAAGTTAGGGGACAACTATTCAGTTTTCTTTCCCACAAGAAATAGACATGTCCCAGAAGAATCACTTGAGAAGTGTGTGCTCTGCCAATGCATCCATGGTGCGCTGCATCATGCATGCTGCCCAAACAGAACGGATTATGACAAAACTGTAGAAATCTACAGTAAAGCGTAAAGTCAAAGTGTTGTAAATACATACACTCCCAAAGGCTACAACCGGGGCTTGCGGGGAATATGCGCTTCAATAGTGCATATATCATGAATAATTGTTTATGTTACGGCGGTTGCTTGCCATCCCCGGCGGTTGGGTTAGCAACGGCGTGATATTGCGGTTATCGCGACAGCCCTAGTCGCGGGAGGCAAAGGACGTTTAAAGGTACCGTACAGTGAGGTTGGAGAGCGGAATTTACAGTACAATGGGGGGGGGGGGGGGGTGTCAATACAAACAAAGACGCAACCGTCACGGGTGAGAGATGGGTTAACATACCAACTGGCTCCCCAGTGCCAGGCACACACAGCGGATTAATTGGCCAGCCTCTACAGCAGATTTCAGCCCGTTAACCTGATTCACCCTGGCCTCATCCTGACACATGGTCCCGGTCCCCATGGGGGGAGGGGGGCAGATGGACAAAAGGAGAGAGATTGGCCTCTTTAGGAAAGCGTGTGGGAATTAAAAGCTGGATGGGAAGTGAAGGAGGCAAGGAGAGGAGGAAGCGAGGAGGAGTTTGTTAATCAAGGCGAGGAGAATTGAGAAAAAAAAATAAACCAAGGGGCTGAAACTGAGGAGGGAAATGTATAGCGTACACATGTACAGTGTGTGTGATATATGAGCCTATAGAGCAGCTAACTACAGATATTAAGTAGAGAATCTGTTAGAGGAATGAGCCTTAATTAGAACACACACACACACACACACACACACACACACACTACATAGACACAACCACTTATAAACCTCAAATATACACACACAACAAACACAGCCCTGTAGTGAGCATACATGCGATGATTAAAAGGTGCATTTGAAATATTATCATTTATCATCTCGAGTACAATTCTTGCCTGTGGCATTTAAAAATTAGCTACTGTTGGTTGTTTTTGTACTGTATACACATGCACTGATGCTGTACATGTGCGTGCTCAGTTTGTGTGTGTGTGTGTGTGTGTGTGTGTGTGTGTGCACACCGTGCATTGCTTTTGTAGGCCACAGGCATCTCCAGTATGTGCACACATTTCCGCCCTGCTCATGTAGACGTTCCAACAACGTGCATGGGCGAGGGGCAGACAGTACATGTATGGAGCAACACCCACACAAACTAACAGACAAACAGAGCTGCATGGGAGTAAATGTGGTAAAGACTGCTCGACATCAAGTCATTCTCCCTTCCTTGCTTGCTTCCTTCCTTCCTGCCGTCCGAGCTTGGCTCCTTCATTCGCTCAACCTCCATTCCACTCTAACCTGGTTACATCCTAGGTTCCCTCCATTTGTTTTTCTGTCCTCCCAGGATAGGAGGACAGATGTTCTCCATCCTTTTTCTCTATCCACCCTTAACATTCCTTTTATTTAAGACTATTTAAATCACTTTCCTTAATCCCACCCTTTGTTCTTTAAATTATATCTTGTCGAATCACTCCCTTCCTCCCTCCCTCTGTTGTATCCTTTCCTAAGCATGTGTTGTGTTGTTTTGCGTAGCGCTGTCATCCAGTGACAGATAAACAGCAGCAGCGCTAAGCCTGACTGAGGCTGAGGAAGGACTGATTACAGCACTAAGTGATCATGTGTTCGATGTATTCCAACCTACTGCATTACATTATGTGCGTGCGTGCGTGCGTGCGTGCGTGCGTGCGTGCGCCCTGCATAACACCATCCTCTCAGACAAGCTACTCACCGGCTACTCAATAGTATTGACCCGCAGTGAGGCACCCATCGCTAGATGTAAATAAGACGTAGCCAGCGAGTCTGCGCGCATACGAGCACTCACACACACACACATGCACGTGCACACAGTTAGCAGAAATATCCTTTTGTGCAGCATAGACTTGTTTGTGTCCATGTTTCACATCAGCTACTGTTATGTACAGTACATGCCCACACACACACACACAATACTGTATATTTATGAAGAGGATAATTTGTATTTATTAAAATTTAAAAAATGTTATTCCCCCAAATATACGCTGCAATTATCTCACTATCAATCACTGGCCAACCATACAGAGTTTATCACCCTCATGCACACGTCGCTTTTGCATATGAAACACAACCAGCTTTCATTTACGCTCCCACAATAATAACAATAATAATAATAGCACACGCAGACACGCTTGGCTTCATTGCGTCAAGCGTGCGTTGTTACGCCAGCCCCAGATGCAGGCTAGTGCATGGCGCAGCACAATGGCCCGCGCACGCGCACGTGCATTGAGCAGTCCCAGCCTAATTCGTCAGTTTAGCAGAGCATTACGGCTGATCAATAGCTCTGGTGCACTGGGAGGCAAGCAGGTTGGGGCTCCATATTCATGCCATTATGGCTCGTCTGCAAATCCAGCCATTGCGGCCGTGCGCGCGCGTGCGCGTGCACGTGAGCGCGTGTGTGTGTGTGTGTGTGTGTGTGTGTGTGTGTGTGTGTGTGTGTGTGTGTGTTCTGTCAGCAGGCAAGAGCGCACCGCACCGCAGCTCTCCCCTCTCTGTGCACGTGCCGTATCCAGGCCAACTGAGTCGGCCCAAACAGACGTGTGCGGTGGATGTGCTCCCAACATCTTTAGGGTTGTCATTTGTCATGCTGTCATTCGTCATGGATGTAATCTCCCCGTCTTTCTACCTACTGGACACAGACATTGCTGCAAGCTGCAGAGGACAACATGCCAAAAATGGTGCTGCCGCTACAACGTTTTGTATGATGTAACTGCAGTCAGTATGTTTTGGAAAGTTTAATTGATATTATCTATCTCTTTTTTACAATGCAGAGAATGTACCGTTATCTTACTGTACTGGTACAGTACAATACAGTAACTCCTACCACTGTACTGTACCATCCAATACACACACATTTGGGGGGGGGGGTTTCTAAAGGAACAAATCCAATAAAATGTTTCATTCAAAAAGATTTAATGTGTTTGAATAAATACATTTGTTGTATCTGTGTATTTGAGCGTGTATGTGCATCTGCTTCCCTTTCAATATCCGAAGGGCATCAAGCATTTGTGCTTTTGTGTCTAAGTGAGTCTTTATTCTTCATTCTTTGGTGGCAAACTGTCAACTTTTGTTTGGCAGTGTAGGAGAGTTTGTGTGTGCGCGCGTGCGTTCACATGTGTGTGTGTGACACACTGTGCGCGAGTGTGTGCGCGCACGTCATCTGTTGAATGTTCAAAGTTAATTTCTCTGCTCTCAGCTTTCCTTTGAGGGTTTTTGTAGGTTTAAATACAATTCCCTCAGGCACCGCTGTACTGTATACTGGGGATGCTGTCAGTGTTCCCCTTTCCCTCTCAAGGCTTGCTTGTTCTTCCCTCCATGCCTTTGATACTCTCCTGCGAGATCACACATCCTCACGGGGCCCCTCTCCGAGTTGTCACTGGCTGAAGGCATTGTCTGGCCCTCCATGCGTCCTTATGATCTCCATTCAGCCCTTATCTCGGCTGCTCTGAGACCGCCATGAGCTACCTCCGCCTGGCACGGCCTTCCACGGCCTTCCACCGTCACTCCTCTCTCTGACCACCGGCCTGGGTTCATACAAGCACAGTCGTCCCGTCGTCTTGACGACACTGTTTCGTATTGCGTTCAGATTATCAAATTTGTTTGAATTAAAACACTTTTTTTTTAAATTTATTTTAAAAAGGTAGAGTCAGTCATTCTGGAGAAAGCTTGTTGATTTTTTGAACCCAATCAAAACAAAAACACCTCTACCTTCCTAGAGTGCTCCCTCAGAAGCTCCGTCCCGGAAATCTCCGGAAATGCAACGCCATGGCTAGGAACGGGTTGTGGTGCATTTCAATTTACACGGCTGCATAGAAACACTGGATAATCTATTCAGCACGCATACACAACGACCGCTCGCAGATCGCAAGAAGATATTCTCAAATTTTGACCAAAAAGGGCATTCGCTTACAATATACTCTGCATAATATTACTAAGCCGCTAAAGCTTCCCATTTGCCTCAACCCATATTGAGACAACGTGTGCCTACTTTATCAGTTGAACAGGTACAGCTGGGCGATGAGCAGTCTGTTCCCACACAGGTTGTGAAATGGTAGAATCGTGCACATAACAGAAATTAGGCCATTATGGTGCGTGTGTGTGCGTGCGCGCGTTCGTGTGTGTGTCAGGCTAAAGTGGGGCTAATATGAACCACCACCTGAGATGTGCTGCAGTCTAAGTTAGCTGCTGTATAACGCTGCAATGAGTTGTACTGTAATCACCTCTAGGAATGGCACGATCCAATTTTTTCAGTCCTGATACCGATACGGATACCTGAACTTTGGGTATTGGCCGATACAGAGCACCGATCCGACTCAAGTGTTAAATTAAGATATATTCCTGACCGTGACTGAGGAAGAGACTGGGAATCGTGTTATGTGTACAGAAATATCAGGCTTTAACATTGCTGTCTTAACGCTGTAAGACATAACATGGGCTATATATGAATATATGGAAATTGTTGTCATTGATGTATTCACTAGTAGGAGTGGCTTGGTTTAATTTGAAAATTAAATGACAGCCCATCCATCTATTTTAGGACTTTGCTGCATTATATAAACCTACAGCTGATAGTGTGGCCTGGGTAGGTTAGACATGGCTGATGCTTGACAGTAGACCTACTCATGTAAATTAATTTAATTGGCCCATAGATCGGTTACAACTGTCCAATTGTCACAGATACCGATCCAGCTAGTCAAGTCAGTATCGGGCCGAATTCCGATCTCAGTATCATATCAATGCCATCCCCGATTACCTCCCAAGATGCAATGGTGTAGCTCATCTACAGCTGCGTCACACAGATGACAGCTTTCGGTAATGAATGCCGGTCACTGACAAAGATCACGATTCTCCACACAAACCAAAAACAAACACGCAGGCTCATTTACTAGCTCTTCGCTCACAATCACTTGCTTGATCGTTGCGTCCACTGCTCCCACTGGGCTATTGCTGCAGTCCATTGCAGGTCAGAAGTCGATATTTCCGAGTTGGTATTACCGACTTCCAATCTAAGTGTGTGTATCTACCAATGTATCTCAGGAAAATCATGAACACCCGCAGCACACTGTAAGGCCTCTAAACTTCACAGAGCATCTACCGAGGCCAGAATAGCTATCAATTTTGGCTATTAGTCCACAGCGCTGTTAGTGAAGAAAAAACACTAGCGCGGAGGAGGGACAGGCCACTTAGAGAACTCTTAATGGAACTATGAGAGGTCTGTAACGACAACTATAGCAGCAGGAGAAACATAATCAATCTTCTCCTTTATATCTTCTGTATCTTATATCGTCTCAAATCGTAATCTATTTAGCCAATTGTGTGAACGCAAGCCAACGCATGCGTATAGTAGAAGTATAATCTACTAATACATAGAAGTTTAATCTATGCGTAGCTTGTGCGCTAAAATTTAGCGGGGCAGCCACGTCTGCTCCACAGAATCGTTAAATATCTTCATATGCAGTTTCCTGTCCTTGCATTTCAGTACTGGCTCCGCTCGCATCATTGTCACTGCTGTTTCATCCATCTCAACCCATCCATTCCCACCTCAAGCAGACAATGTCTCATCTCATACGCATTCGTTTGCGGGGGGCACTCTACTTCCATCTGGCCATATTGTTAACGTGTACATATTTCTGAAAAGGGCACCAAAACTGCCTGCATACTGGGACCTCTGGCCACAGTTGTAGATCATCTTCCCAGTCAGCACTTGAAGGATGAGGAACGGACACGGCGTTGCGTTATCCTGGGTAAATACGTATGCCAGTGCTGAGAGAAATAGGCCTAGCTTTGTACATGCTTTGTTTATTATGATGTTAAAAAATAATCAAATGAATGTGAATGTTACCAGGCTAGGACCCTTCACAATTTACACTGACCAGAATGACCCAGTGTTCCACGCAAGTCAACTGGTAAATCCCTGGATTAAATCCTAATCTGGCCCATTATTTCTATCTGGGGGCGTTAAATGTTATTTTGAGGACATTACATTATTTACCTAATACACACGATCAGTCTGAGGCCACGACGATGGGGTAAACTGACTGTTTCAGGCCACGCATGGCAGAAGTAGCTGCCTGGGCGCTGCCTCTGCAGCATAATGCCGTTAACAGGCCCACTTAAGTTACATTTCTTGCTTGAATGCACTACAGGGCTCCATCTTTGTCATTATTCCAATATCTCTGGCGGCGGTGCGTCCTACCTTCGCAGCTGCTGTGGCCCTCCTCGTAGCCGGCGCTGCAGCTACACTTGCCGATGGGCACCAGCCACTCCCCCTCGGCGCTGCAGTGCATTCTGGGAGGGCTGTCTGCGTCCACCTCGGAGTTGTTGACGCAGGCGCCGCGCACCTCCACCAGCGTGGCGAACGCCGCCTCCGCCACCGTGTCGGGGAACACGGCCAGGTTCTGCACGGTGGCCAGGCAGCGCTTGTAGTACACGCGCACGGCCACCAGGGCCACGCAGGCGCCCACGTCCTGGAAGGCCAAGTGGAAGCCCCGGCGGTTGAGGTGGCCGATCTCGCGCACCTCCGTGTTGAGCTTCATCTTGCGCTCGCCCAGGTCGCCCTGCGTGAAGCTCTCGTCGGCGGCGATGGTGTCCACCTTGGTGTAGCGGTCCTCGCGCGTCACGCCGCCGAGGTCGCGGTCCGCCTCGGCGTACAGCAGGTTGAAGGTCTCCTTGCACGTGCCCGCCACGCCGGGGATGCTGTTGCAGTCGCGCAGCGTGAACTGGAGCTCCACGAAGATGCGCTGCCCGCCGCGACGCGCCACCCAGCCCGTCTGCAGCCAGTTGTTCTGCTGCAGGGGCTCCATCACATTGCACACCTGGTACGTCCGGATGGGCTTGTACTTCTCGTCCACGCCGCTTATCTCCTCCCACTAGGGGGCGACAGAGAGAGAGAGAGTAATATGGTTGTTGTTGTTGGCAGTTGAAACCTGCCCTCTAGCAATACGGCTTCAACAACTATAGCTAAGCTGGAGAGGGGGGACACATACACACACACAGAGAGAGAGAGAGAGAGAGAGAGAGAGAGAGAGAGAGAGAGAGAGAGAGAGAGAGAGAGAGAGAGAGAGAGACACAGAAAGAAGGCAAATAATCACAGGTCAACAGTGTGACAATGCTCTAATCGACAGTGACACACCAATGTGATTCTCTCATACTGTCGCTGAGAAAATTACTAGCTGTGCGGGCCGGTGATTATATCCGGGCTTGAGTGGTGTGGGTTTTTTTTTTTTTTTTTTTACGCCTTTTGACACTCAAATTGATGGTTTACCGGTGGAAAGATGTATCAAATGGAGCAGTCTTTGTATTGCAGCCATTGAGGAGGACCCCCCCCTTCTGCTATGGCGTAAACACAAAGAGTCCGTGGTGGGGGTGATGGTGGAGGGGTGAGTGTATTTGTGGCTGGGGCTGGGGCGTAGTCAGTCGAACTACATGTGATGGGCGCCATTTTAACACGGACATGTCCTTGTATTTGAATCCATTATCGGCGTGGCCTTCATTGGTGATCCCACAGTGTGATCGATCGTGACGCTCGGCGCCCATTAGCTGGATAAACAGAATCAGATGTAACATTGATCATGACGTCCAAGAAAGAAGGGGTTTCATCGGTGATACATCTGTGTGTATCTGCTGCGCCAGGCCAGGCAGTGATGCATGATCACATGTGAGCGTCGGTATCTGAGTGAATCAGAGGGCTAAAGTGGTAGAACAAGCTGTTCTATTCGTCTATCCAGAAAGTATGGCTGAAAACCTAATTAACTGACTCAATGTGTTCCCCACACTATACATGGATATACAGTATAACGCTTAAATCATGAAAGCATTATCTGAAGACCATCACCTGATGGCAGTGTAGCAAATAATGGAAGGTAAAACCAGGACGTTTCATGCACACGAGCACACACGCATGCACCTCCATAGCAAGAATGGATTATGTGTCTCAGTGAAGTGATGAACTGCGCTGTAGTTGTCAAAGTGACTAAATGAAGGTGGACGTCGCAAATCTTTCTCCCAGCCAACTTTCTCGCGAGGCCGGTGCGAGAATCAGACAAGTCCATTAATCCTGGATTTACTGCTTTGCATTTGATCCCATGGACGACTACACCTATGCTGATGAAAGTGCATGAGCCCAAACAGTCCAAACTTGCAGCACACAATAAAAGGTTTGTGTGCGTGTTCGCATGTGCAAGGTATGGTAAAGTGTTTCCCACTGATCTGAAATATACTTGTGGTGGTAGCCAGCGTGAGGGGTCAAGGGTTTTCTATGTGACAGAGTGGTTCTCAAAGTTGGGGTCTAAATGATTAGAAATAGCATATTTTAGCCAACAAAGTTTATAACAAAGTTATATGACAGTCAAATGTGGCGGCAAGGGTAAAAACAAAGAAAAAACTGTTGCGTTAAAGTCTTCCCTTCTACAGTTTATTTACTCGCAGCGAAGTCATACCGTAGCTTGCGAGGTCAGGATGGTATCAGAGGCTAACATACGCGCTAAGGACACCCACTTCTCACACCCAGGTAAGAAGTGGGTGACAAACTGCTTTGGCATGTCTGGTGCAGTCATAAAGTTAGCGGGGAGGTTTTTACAAGGCTAATCGATCAGGCCGGGGCAAGGGCCCATTTATCTGAGGTGGCAGGCCTGAGCAGGAGTGTTTGCACGCCATGCTATCCTGGGCTGGATTAGCCACATCGATTCATGGTCATGATGAGACTCTAAAGAGCCGGCGGGAGGTAGAGGAGGGGAGGAGATGGGATGGGGGGGGAGAGAAAGAGAGAGAGAGAGAGACTGTAGGGATAGTCAGAATTGTTTTTGCTGCGTGTGATCAGTTTCCTCTTTAATGCTGGTGCACATTTCATTTACTTGACCTTATTCATCATTTGAACTCGACAGTGAAACGCAGAGATTATTTAGAGAGTAGAGATCATCTCCCCTTTGATAAAAATATAAACTGAGACATTATTGTCAAATATGACAGCAATGATGAATCTGTTTTATTCACTACTACCTTTATATAGGGACAGAGCACATGCGTGCGTGCGTGCGTGCATATGTGTGTGCGCGTGCGAGGGCAGGAAGGAAGGAAGGAAGGAACAGCAAGAGAATGAAGGCATTGAGAGGCTGGGGAAAGATGTGGGAAATATGAGTACTAGTGCAGAGGTGAGAAACGGGGGGGGGGGGAAGGAAAGAAAAAGCCAAGAGTGGTTGAACAAGAAAGGGCATGCGCGCGCGCGCACACACACACACACACACGTAAGAGAAAAGGCAGAGTGCACACTTACTCCGTTGGGAGGGAATGACGTCCAACCCAGCTCTGCCTGAGTCTCTTTAGAGTTCAGCAGCACAACTGGGGGGGAGAGAGAGAGAGAGAGAAGCATTAGGTTAAAGGTCAGTTCAGATGAGAAGTAAGTGCGACTGCAGCACTTTTTCGCCGGTAAATCGCACACAGTTCACACAAGGATAATTTTGTAGAAGAAAAACAGAACATCACCACACACGGTGACCTTCTATTTGGCAGTGATGCTTTGGTAATAAACGCCTCATGAGGCATCATGGAAAAGTATACTTTCTGTACTATTACCGTCTGCTGGGGAGAGCTTAGACCACATGAGCTCTAAAGCACAGAGAAAAATAAACAATCCCAACCTGTGAGACGAGACGTGGCTTTAGTACCGTCCGTTCAGCACCGTGGACAGCAGCGCGCGTCACTACACTCCGTGCAAGGTCTCTGCGTCACACGCACTGGTTTCAGCACCATGGACGAGGCAAGTGAGCACAAGCTGCCAGGCTGGCTGTCAGGACCTTGGACAGCGCTAACACGGTGGAAACAATACTCTGTGCAGCTGCAGTGGACTGCAAGTTGAACTAGTTTTTTGTTAGCCGCCTGCTATGCATGAAGGGCCTTAATTAACAGAGTTGAATGCATATAATAAAATATATATAAATGAATGTAGGCCATATCGTTTGTTGGCATCAGAAATTACTATGGGCGTTAACGGTTCACTAAATCCACAGTTCGGTTCATATCTCGGTATTGGAGCAACGGTTCGGTTCATATCGCGGTTTTATAATTTTTCCTTTGAGCGGTATAATCTGGGATTTTTTTCTGGCCTTGATTACATCCATTCTGTAGAATAGTCTTTTTCTATACTTTCTGCCACTAGATGGCACACTAGCACCAGCTTCTCAGCCGAACAAGAACACTGTTCTTGTTGCCGCCCACACATGCGCGCAATGCTGTAGCGCCAGCACTAGGTAAACAAGAAAAAGATAAAATCTGATTACGTTACAACACCATGCAAAGGACAATATACAACTATATCCTTAACATAGAAAATGTTAATAGTGTACTGCTATATTCATGTTATAAATGGACACTAACAAAATAAATCAACAATTTGGAATACTAAGGACACTGTAGCTTCATTGCTACACGTTTTAAAATGCAAGCAGACGATCGAACGGTTTGGAACCACATGATGGCAAAACAGACAGCGGCCAGAGACTGAATTAGAAATAACCTGGTAAGTTTTGGACAGTTTTCATACCTTGGCGGACATCATGGATATATTGACACACGTCAGATAGGTTTCATGAAAGAGACACCCACAAGAAAGGTAACTGCTGCGTCATGCCTAACCCACCCATGAAGACGACACAGTATTTGCGTGCGTCTTGTCATTTCTCAGCAAAATGACAGACACACAATGATGTTTCTAAATAAAGTGTGATATTATTCCACATTGTTTCGTTTGAGAAAAGAAGTGAAGGCAATAGACTCGTTGCCATAATCCAGCATAGTGACCATGGTAAATTCCATGAATGAGAACACATGCATTCTATACATCGCTTTGTGTTGTGTTTTGACAACTACAAAAAGGCTCAGTGGTTCTAATCTAGTTTTGAGCTAAATGTGGAATGAACATTGTAGTTTAATTACAGAGAGCTCAACTGGCTGCACCTGTAGCAGGTTAGGTGTGTGTGTGTGTGTGTGTGTGTGTATGCGAACCGCGGTTCTCCATTCCGGAACAGTGACATGAAAACGTGGATGTTTGTAACACGGTTTTGGTCTCCTTTTGGGAAGGTTTAGGCCACTCCAAAACACTGTAATTAAAGACTTAGTTGAATGTATTCAACGTATAAAGCAATCACAAACACGACCATGATATATAGGCCAAATCCAGTCATAAACATCTGCAGTAACTAGCGACATATGGTACGCTGCGTCTAAGTCGTTAATTTTGCCTCCCAAATGTATAACACTAGCCCCAACTAGCATGTGAGTATATATCCTCCTTCAGTTGAGTTTCTGTCTGACAAAGCTACCTTAAAAAGCTTTGTACAGACTGTACTCACACCACCCGCTCGGGCATACCAATGAGCAATCGACCACTACAATCCATGTTTAGCACATCAGAAAGTCGTATTGAAGATGCTCTGTCACGTTTGACAAGTCTGCTGTCTGCTTGCATCAAGTGTCACATACAACCCGCATGGACAAGACAGGGAACTTGTAGACACGTAACGCTGCCCCCCCACTGACCTACTTATCTAAAAGGACAACTCAGATTATGATGACGCACAGACACTGAGTAGCAACCTACGTCATTAGACTGAGATAGAGCCGTGAAATTCAAGATGACTCAAGCTGTGGTATCTTATTCATGCGCTATTCCACCAAGGTTTTAACTTTGTTGTTTTAGAGCAGATTCAAAATGTCTTACACAATGCACAATATACAGTACATAATTCACAGGGAGGGTTAGAGACATCTGTAGGAGGAGCCAATATATGTAGCCTATGAGATCTGGAAGGGGGAGGGGCCAAGAGGAGCCAGTCATGACCTGGCCATTTGCTGCATGCTTCTACGGCTTGCACAGCTTGGTAAACCGCCATATCTGACCTCTGGAGCAAAATGTTCAAGAGGTTTCCTTTTCTAAACTACATGGTTAAACACAGGAGATAACAAATACCTGTGTTTTATGAATTAAATACAAATATAATTTATTTGTAGTGAAAAATCTAAACATATTGAGAATTACATTTTATTTTCTACAGCGTTTTTATAATTGTATATGCCATACACAGTAACACAAGCAGTGGAACGCAGAACATGTCCATTTGTCGTTTAAATAGGATCAATACTTAATACTTGTGCCAGAGAATCCCTGGTGGGCCTTCAGAGGTCCCGCACTGAACACGGGACCCAAAGCCTGGCTCTGCCTCGAGCTGATAACACAGGCATTTATTTGAAGGAGCGTGGATTCTGGACAGATTGCGAGGGTGAGAGATGAACAGAGAGAACGGAGTGACAGAGACTGAAGGGCAAAACATAAAAGAAGGATGATGAAAATAAGGACAATAAACTGATCACAAGCCAGCAGAGAAGAGGGTTGGGGTGGGAATAAATAAATGCTGGTTAAGGGAATGCCAGCAGAGTCAAGGAAACCAGCCAACAAGCCAATCAGCTTATAAAGCTGAAATGAAAAGGAATCAATAGTTAAAGTGTTTAGGAGTAAAAACTCTTTACTGTATACCGGTAGTTTCCTTACTGCAAGCACACACAATCACATTCGGGACATCGTGGTTGCTGTAATTACTGGGGCATTGTTTTAGACCAATAGGGTTTTAAAGAATAATGTACACTCACTGAGATTGATATTACATTTGTGCTGTACGTACAACATTTGTGGATTTTATTCTAGATATTGAGGTGGAGTCGCAGTCCAAACTACTTTCTTCAAACCGCATGGATTCCATTGTTTTCAAAAATTTTACTTCTAGTTTGTCCACCACAATGGTATTTCCTGGTATTTTTTGTTTGTAATTATTTTGAGAAAGGTTTGAAAATATATTATAGACTAGAATACTGTAGACAATGTAATAATATACAGTATAGCCCAATGAGATTTTGTTCACCTAATATAAAGAACTAACCAGAATTATTCCTCCTGATCCTCATCCTGATGTCAGTGTGTGAATTTGTGATTAGAAGCTATGCTTTTACATAGAACTACACCGCAGCGATTTTAGTTCGTACATGGGGGAGTGACTCGCCAGGTCGCTGGTTGACCCTTTGGTGTAGCCGCTGGACCGATGGCGCCCATCAACCGAAACCCGACGCTCCATCAACTTTTTCTTCCTTGTTGCTGTTTTCTGGGTTGTCCGCGCAGACTCAGAAGGTAGCTGAAAGAGCGTCCTGGCACGAGGATGTGCTTGTGCATGCTGCACGCACAATCTCGACGACAGAAATTATAATTAACCTGTCGCTAGAAGACGTCTAGTCGCTAGTTTCGCCTTGATGTAGTTCTAGCTTTAGGTTTACAATATCTGTAAGATCCATTTGTCTGAGCAGTTACTCAGAAACTTAGTCCGCCTGTATCAAATTTACCATCAGTTAGTCAGTCGCAGTCAGTTATTTATCAGTCAGACGTGCTATGATATGATATCTACTGTATGGTGACAAAGAATGCGAGTTTAATACTCACTATCCAGTTGTAGTTAGAACACTGAGTCAAAGTGGAGACAATGAGAGACAGACATAAAAATGAAAAACTGATAATGGTGGATAGAATGTAATGCAACAAAAATCTGGACGGCTGAACACTCAACGAGGAAGAGCGAATGACAGAGAGAGCGAGCGTGGATGAGGCCAACATTGAGAATCAGAAAAGCAGCACTACTCCTAGTGTGCTCCCTGTGGCTTGAACTAATGGCTGTGACACACAATAGTGGCAAAACTCTAATTTGGGAGGTCGCTTCATAAATAATTGCCCATTATTATGAGGACAGTTTGGATTTCTGCACTGACATTATTATTCATGCCATTGTGGCCTCTTTAACCTTTCTGCCACATGGAGCCTAGATTAAATTTTTAAGAAAAACATGATAATGCATCAGATTATGAATCTGGTCTGCTTCGAACAGTAAAGGCGAAGTTGTGTGGCTTTCATTATTTCATCTAATTTAAGGCATGCATCATTATAAATACATACCCTGGACAAGTTATTAGCAAGTAAAGTAAAATGAGCGAGTAAAAGAGCCAAACAAATAATAAATACAAATGTATTTTTATAAATACATATATACATACATACATACCATCTCTATCCATCCATTCATAGATACACACACACACACACGTATATATACACACTGTACAGTATATTTCTGCACAGGACCCAATCTATGTTGTTTTATTGTGTGTAATGTGTGCCCCGTTTATAGAGGAAAACAGGAGGCAAGCCATTTCACAAAACTCCACAATTACAGTACTTACAGCGATAGCTTCAAAACTGTATACAGCATTTACAGTGATGTAATGCGAGGTATAGGTTATATGCATTGTAGGCCTTAGTCGCTGTATGCAAGTGTGTGTGGGGAGGGGGATTTCGACATTAGCTCACTATTAACACATTTAGCAGTTTTGTTGGCGGTGGTTTATTATAGAACAGCATTTCTCTCTCTCTCTCTCTCTCACACTCACTCTCTCACACTCACTCACTCTCTCTCAGAGAGAAGAGAGGGCACACTAGAATGAGACTCCAGAAGGAAGAGGCTCAGAAGGGGGGGGGGGGGGTGGCAGGCTTGAGGTCAAGCATTTCGCAAATCACTGAAGGGGATTTTTAAAAGCGCGTACATAGAGCTCAAGAGCAGAGATGACTTTTGACACACGCTTTTCGAGTGTTTACCGCGCTCGTTGTTACTTATAGTTATTAATATATAGCCCCCTTTACCCCCTTCAACAACAGTTACACAGACATCCGAGTTATTCGGGGCCCCCAAGTTTAAGAGGCCTTTTTCTTTGTGCGTCAGAGGCGTATGGTCTGCGTTCGTTCACACGCACGCACGCACACACGCACCTTTCAAGCGACAGTGGGAAGTCAGACTAGACGGCAAGGCCGAACCTCTTCTAGGAGCAGCGGAAGGAGGTAATTAAATGGCCGCACTTCATTCTCCAAGCTTAACACACCGCGCCCACACACACACAATATTTCGCTAACCAACACAAGATGCAAGCTGCCCTTCACACATATCTCTTACATAAAACACTGCTAAACACAAATATCCCTTCTTTATTGAGATTGCAGCAACACCCCACTCTGATCCTCACAAAACATCCTCACACACCCACACACCAACAAACAAAAAGGGGAAGTGCAATTCGTCAATAATTCTTCAATTGACGTCTAGTTCTTTGGGTCTCTGCTGGTGGGATTATCCAGGGTGTTTAAACTGTGTCACGCAACAGGGCGGCGGGCTACTTATCAGTTACCCACGTTGTCAGGCCAGTGGGGGCGGGGCTTAGGGAGCTCTGCCTGGCCAGAGAGATAGAGCGGAAACGGATGGCGGATGAATGGAGACACCAACGTCTGCTCGCCAAGGGGCTGCTTTTGTCCGTCTAATAGCACAGGGGAGAAGGAGGACTATGCACAAACGGACAATTAAGACAATAATATGTGGCAGAGCGGGGATTGAACAAGGGGAGTATAAATGTCTTGCTAATACAGTATATTAACCCACGGCACAAGGAGAAGGATAGCGGTAGGAGTGAACAATATCGCCATACAGTACTGTATTGGCAGCCATATGTACGCGGTCATGAAAGGAAGAGTCTGCGGTTGAAAGATATAATGCACTTTTTGTCACAAATATCTCCTCCTGAGTTAAAATATCAACAAGCTTTCTCTGGAATGACTGCACCTTTAAGGGAGGACTCTACTACAGTAGAGGCGTGCCTAGTACTACCCTTGGTTGAAACCAGCAATACGCAAAATTGAACTGGGGGCTGAGTTCTGGGAAGCCATACTTGAACACAAGGGAGAAAGAGAAGAAGACGATATTACATTTAAGGTGAGACATGAAGGAACATTTGTCACCGAGTGTTATCCTATTGGAGGTTTTACAGTTCCGTCTAAATTAGAAGCAGCACTGGGGTTAGACATATAAGGACACCAGGGGAAGGGAATATATGAGCTTGCAAAACAAATCCAGTACCACAAACAAGGCAGCAGGAGTTATAAAACAGATAAACTGTTATAATGAAGTGTCACATAAAAACACAAACAGGCAAATAAAAGTTAAATGCGGTATGCAGAAATGAAAAATGGCATTACTATTAAAGCTTTCCCTGGCTGGTGCAGTGTTTCTCTGGCTAACAGCAGCCAACACACACTGGTTGGATCAAGCCTGTGGTTTGCGTACCCTAGCAAAGAGCATTCACCTAAAACTGGGCTCTCGTAACTATGTTTAGCACCATGTTATACGGGGTAAAGGCTACAATGTGAATACTTCCAGTATGTCTTACAGCAACCTACAAAACACGCTGTATACTATGGTATAGTGAACGTCTCTCCTCTGTACCATAGCCTGTATACTGTATATCAAAAGGGACAACCCCTCCGTGACGTCACCCATAGTGTTTCTCAGGAACAGGTTTGAATAATATGCTGTGCTGACTTTGGCTGTCGCCATATTTGCAGTACCTCACTCTGCCTGTAACACCCCCCTATCCGTTATAATGGGATAAATGTATGGCTTATATATTTTTATTTACTATTGCTATAAAAACATATGTACAAAGATAGAGACAAAACAGACTTTTGAACCAGGTTGTAAACATGCTTGTTTTTTCTGTCAAGTCAGACATCTTAACATTGGAGTCTATGGGAATTGACTCTTTTGCAGCCAGCCTTAAGTGGCCATTTGATGAACTACAGGTTGAGACACGTTCGCTCTGTAATGGATCTATATCTTTAGTTGACTGACAAATTGCATTGGCAATACTAAGCCCTTATTGCATTTTGAACACCATTTATTCACCATTTGACTGAAACCAATTGCTTAATTTGTAGAATATGCTTTGGAGGACTATGATTGATAAGGGAGTGAAATGTATTACTAACAATACTGGCTTAAAGTTACAAGACAAAAAAAAAGAAAAAGAAAATAACATTTAAAAACACATATGCGAGCCATTTACTGGTACTTTGGTAAACTAATTTCTTTTCACACATTGAGGTTTTAAATCAATTTCAAGTCTAAGAGTTTTGTTTCTTCTAATTAAATCATTTGTTATCTGCGTCCCTATGGTCACAGGCAGCCATAACCACCACCTAGTGTCCAAATGGATATTTCAGTTAACAGCAATAAGGTGTAGCCTACTGTAAGATGTGCAGTGAACATTTTTACACCACCTTCACGATATCCCTCATCATCACACCTTATTAAAAAGAAGGCTGGAAGGGGGGAGTTGAAAGGAAAGCAACTGAAAGCGACAAAACAATAAGGACGAGATGAAAGTGTCAGAGTAGCCATCAGATGAGGAGAGAGAGAAAAAAAAACCTCTCTCCCCCTCTTTATTTGGAGGACCTTGTTAAAAAGGTTGTAATTGGTTGTCCGGCTTGATACATTAAAGTCGGGGAGAGCCCCGTCAGTTCTCATTGTTTGAACCTGGAGGGCAACCGTTTAACTACGCCTAAAGCAGGATAAGACCAATAGCGTGCGCGCGCACACACACACACACACACACACACACACACACACACACACACACACACTTTGTTCCGGTGATACGCTGCATCTCCATCCCACACCGATCACAGTGCTGAATGGCGGACACGCTCCTATACCTCTGGTACAGCCTCCTAGATGTAGTGTCACACCATCTCTACCCCTTTAATAGTTGTATCCAAAAGCCTACAGTATCTATTAAACAGTGTATATTAACGGGACTGTGCAACGCATCAACGTAGTTCATAGGTCATGTCCCTATGATGACCCGATTGCGCAATACATCAAAGTAGTTTATAGGTCATGACCCCTGTACACAAAGATATGTGCACAACGGGTAATTAGTGCAATGGGGCACCCCTCCGAATCATTTAATTCATGTGTTCCAATCACTTCCATGGCCATAGGTGTAAAATCAAACACCTAGGCATGCAGACTGCTTCTGCAAACATTTGTGAAAGAACGGTTCGCTCTCAGGAGTACTGTGATAGCTTGCCACCTATGCAATAAATCAATTAATTAAATTTCCTTAGTACTAAATATTCCATTTTGTCAACTGTTAGTGATGTTAGACAACGTGGAAGCGATTGTGAAAAATAGAAACTCAGCCACGAAGTGGTGGGCCACATAAAATGCGTGAATGCGGTCAGCGCATGCTGAGGCGCACAGTGCGCAGAAGTACCTCGCAAATGTGCTTCTAGAAGAAAATTTGTCAAAAATTCCCATGAACATACTCCAAAAACCTTGTGAACAGCCTTCCCAGAGGAAGCTGAAGCTGTTATAGCGGCAAAGGGTGGGCCAACGCCATATTAAACCCTCCGGATTAAGAATGGGATGTCATTAACCTTCATGTGCATGTAATGGCAGGTGTCATGTAGAAATGTAGAATGTAGAAAGGTAATCTAGTAAAATGCATTTGACATAACATGTGCATTTGTTGTATGAAGGATTCATACAAGCCAAACAGAATCAGGTATGTACGTACTCTGCAATAAAGGGCTTGGAAGAGAGGGTGAACCATTAGAGGCAGGCAGTTCATTCATTATGGAAAGTTTCAAATGATCACATAGTATTCTTTGTTTGATACACTCCGAACTGCAAATTTTCATCCCCGTCGACGTCGCACAACCATGTGTGAACAAATCTCGGCTGACGAGCCGTGACGAGAATGGTGTTTAATGATTGCCTAGCAGCAGCATACACAAGTGTACTTCTCAATCGCACTCCACAAGTCAGCTGGTCACACACACATTTGCGTTGCAGACATCTTGCTCTCTTGATGCCTGGATCTGAATACAGGTAGTGCGTCATTCAAATATACTGTATACAAGCTAGCCTGAATGTCAAATGTTTTTGTCATTCGTGTTGTCTGACCCACTGCAGTACTGTACATGCTTTCCACCCATCCATCCATCTTCATCCGCTTATCCGGAGTCGGGTCGCGGGGGCAGCAGCTTCAGCAAGGGACCCCAAACTTC
>JAODTR010000003.1:1740922-1751632 GCA_025399935.1 Amblyopsis rosae | reverse complement strand
CGACCCGGGGAAGAGAGAAAAGAGAAGAGAAAAATATGAATTTTGCAGCTTTCAGAAAAGCATGACGGGAAAGCAAAACCAACAGACACACACACGGTAACATTGTGAATCAATAATGCTCCTCGCTCACACACCCATTGTTTTGACAGTGTTGGCGCTTGTGCTAAAACAGCCTCAAAGTTCGCTGTATCTGTAACTTTCACTCATAGTGACAAGTAGACATGAGTAACTTGTTAAAAATGTACAAGTCTAAAAGGCTGCCTCGGCTTTACTTAAGAGCAAGAACAATATATTGGTGCATTAAAGAGGCCTCTGGAAGCAAGATGAGATTTAAAAATAAAAAAGTAAAAAAAGTGTAGATTTACTCATCGGTACAAACAGACACGCGTTGAAGCATACACTTGTTATTCTGTCTTTCCCTCATGCACAACAATAAAAAGGCTTATACAAATGTTATCTACTTGACATGCTGCGAGGAGATGTAAATAGCTAAATTTACACCTTCATTGAATGTATTTATTTCAAGATGGAGAGTGAGGCGTGTGTGTGTGTGTGTGTGTGTGTGTGTGTGGGGGGGGGGGTACATGACTATAGGATTACTTTTTTGAGCTCTACATGTGAATATTGTGCCCTTTTATATTAGGAAAATCTCAAATAATGCCTAAAATTACCATTATTAAGGATGTCTATAATAATGAATAATCTATTCTGTAATATTATATTATTTAAATATCTGTTGTAGTAGGCTGCAGCTTAATATGTAAATACTTTTATATGAGAACATGCAAGTTCGAGAGTTCTCCATTGTGTTGCACAAAGCAGGCCTATAGGAGGATGGCTTGTCTTCTGGTAGTGCAATGCAAATCAAATATTGATATTTGATTTGCATCTATATGCGGCCTTTAGGCAATTTGCATGGTTAGATCTGAAAGCTGCTGTATAGGTTAACCTGACATGCCATATATCTGTGTCTGTTAGACACACCCTCATAAAGTTGAGGTTCTACCATGTAGTGCAAAATCCAAACATTATAACCCTGTTGTGACCATTTCCGGTGCAACAAACAGAAGTGTCAAAAGGGTCTAGGCTATGTGACGGAGATCGTCTCTCCCCCCTCGGGGAATTGTACCCCGATCTCCCACGCAGAGAGCGGCCACTCTACAAGGCAGGTTAAACCCCATGGGCTCCAGCCTGCCTCACCGGAGCATCCTATGAGGTGTCGGAGAGTGAGGATTGACTTCACTGCACAGCTACCTGCTACCACCATTACGCCTGCTAGCCTCAGACTCTTCCATTCAACAGCACTACCTCACATTAAGCAACTCTGTCCTGAACATACATATACCATCGTAAGCTCGACAACTTTCCGGAAGTGAGGAAATTGTCATATGTACAGTAGTCTATATGATATGGGTGGAGGGCGGTCTGGGGCCCACTTACATTTTTTATTTCAGGGGACCCAGAATCCTCTAGCAGCTACTGCCCTGCCTGAATAACAGTGCAACTGTGTTATGTAGAAATGCAAAATGCGTGAAGCAAGCTCAAAAGTAAGCTGTAAACTGAAGTCTCTTGAAAACGTTTGTTTATGGCGCTTGGCAGCATCCATAAAGTGTTGCATTAGCTACCACCCTCTGCTGGACCGTCCAGGCTATTGTACTATGCCGGTAGCATGTATGAACAGAGGTAAATGTCCCTGGATGGAGCTGCATGTGAAAATTACTAGCTGGTCATGCAGGTAATTTACCAGGAACATTGTGCGAAAAGGATCCCCCCATCCCCCTCTGAAAGCCTGTTGGTCTGCAGTTGTGAAGCCCTTGACTAACCTGTTGTAGCCGTTTCTGGGCATTCGTGTGATTAACAGGCAAGGTACAGTATATTAGTTATAATTCATTCAGGTGCTGTCAAAAATCACTAACAATTATGGCTAATCTATGCCATTTTAATCATTTTAAAATGTTATTTAATTTCTCAAAATCATCTTGTGACCCTCTCCTCTGTCTCACGATCCCCCGGGGGGTCCCGACCCCCAGTTTGAGAACCACTGGTGTAGATCACACCACGGCAACGTTTTCCAATGGAACATCTGAGAGAACAAAATGACATTGAAGGAAGGAGCCATTTCTGTTTTGAACGATTTCAAATATAAATTAATAAATAAAATATTTCTACAGAATGACTGGCTCCATCTTTAACTGTAGGACTGGCTTTTGTATTACCCCATGTATGTAATGCGAATGGAACTATATAATTATGAGAGCATTTATATAAAAAGATTAATTTGATATCTTAAACATTTATTTAGAAAGAGAAAAGCAAAAAGATAGTTTGAAGACGCATTCTTTTTAGATTCCTTATGTGAATCCACACCAAACATTGTTATAAAAGGGTACACACACACACACAAACACACACAACATGGCATTATTCATGAAAATGGTTTAAATAACAGGGGTTATAATACCATTTTGTATAAGCAAGCATGTGATTTTACATTACAAAACCAAGTAAAGCCACTGAAAGAGGGTTGAGTCATAATTTACAATATACATGTAGGTAGCCTATATAAACAACATCACTGCATCTAATGTGCAAAGAAGTGTCTTCTATATTCCTGGTGCTAGACCAACTTTATAACAAAACAAAAATAAAAACAAAATCTATTTGGAATCGAGTAATCCACCTTCTTTATGAAATAAAGTTACTCCACGACCAATTCGAAGCCCTCTGCCTCTTCAAACTCCGCATTCATTTTAGCAGCGAGGCTGTCCAACTCGTTGATGTCGACTTGTTGGACCTTCTTCCTTCTTCTTCTCTTCTCCTTAACAACAACGACTCCTGGGATGTTCAGATCTTGCTCAGGGAAGGAACCAGCGATGTCCTCCCCATCTATCAACGTGGGAAAAGAGCTAACACCAGATAGAAAGCTGCTCAATTCCAAGCCCGACTTACCAACTTTACGAAAAACATTTGGAGTCTTCAGTGTTTCGAAACCGAATATAGATTCGCGAGACTCCGCGTTGTTCAAGGCCGGATCGCTGATACGGCTATAAGATCGCCGTACCTTCTGGGACCAGACCGCATTCTTTGGATCTGAGGCAGGCTGGGGACCTATGGGAGGTGGAGAGGAAGCCAGGATTGGAGAGGGCATTGGGGCCATCCTCGGAGGGGTAGCCTGAACGGGACCAGGGGTGGAGACCGTGGTATTTTTCTCCTGAATGCCCTCAGACAGTCTCTGGATATTCTCCTTGTTGTGAACAGAAGGTAACACAGTTTTCCTAGGCGCGATCTTCCTCACGGTAATCAACCGCTTCACAGCAGTTATAGGCGCCATCTTGTCAACATTCACAGAATTTTGAATCGGAGAAGTTAATCGCGCTGACCGTCTTCGCTGCGGGACCAATTGGTTCATGGTGATATATGAAATATATCCTTCAAATGTGTTAAAAAGCAATGTACGCAAGTATTTTCGCTTTTCCTCAGTCTACCAGAACGCAACGCAGTCCGTTCAAATTACCCGCCGTGTCGCACAATGCACACACTGCTTCCCTTTACGTCATCATTGTGCGCTCTTGCAACTTTTGCTGTGTAATCTCACCAAGCGAGGCTCTGGTGTTAAAAGTTAAAAGACTGTGGTTTTATCACATACTCTCTTAACATTATGGAATATTTAATTGGAATACAGGGACCGGATTATGTCCTTGTAGCCTCCGACAACGTCGCCGCAAGCAGCATTATTCAGATGAAACACGGTATGACGGCGCTGATTTGATGCTAAATGAATGTTAGCTTACCGGTACTGTAGCAATTCAACCGGCGTATGAAACCTTCACAATTGTGACTCACGGTGTTTTTAAGTAAGGCATACATTATGAACAGAATACAGCTGGCTTCAGAATACGTGTGTGTACAGTGTTGTTTATTGTACAATTATGCGTGATGTGATGCTAAATTGTTAACGATATGTAGCATCGTAGCTAAATTGCACGTAAAAATCTAATTATCATTAATTTTCACATGGAGGAACGTTATTTTATCAGGAGCTGTTAACTACCCTATATGTTAATACATCTGTAAGCAATAACCATGGGTTAACCTTTGATACAATTGCCTAATTAAACTGGCACAATCTAATGCCATTGTATGACACTGAAAGTGAAAGTAATGTACTTGACACGGATACAAATACTTGCACAGTGGAAGTCACGTTAGATCATATATAATTGTGATTTTATGTATTTCAAGTCCAATCGCTTACCATATGGTATTGCTATTTAACATGCATATATTTAAATGTATGCTGCATATTCAATCAGCATTCGTGTCTTTCCTCCTATGGCGATGCTATCCTTCAATTTAGAGAAATTGCTATTTTTTTGTGTAAGTTGTACCGTTATACAGTATTTTGGACATTATTGTACACAAGCACACGCAGGCGTGCATGTGCTCTCAGCTTGCAGTGACCGATGTATATTTCTTTAAATATTTGCCAACACGAAGCAAAAATAACGTGCTGTTATGTCTTTCAGACTATGACAAAATGTTCAAACTAAGTGAGAAGATTCTGATGCTATGTGTCGGGGAAGCAGGAGACACAGTACAGTTTGCTGAGTATATCCAGAAGAATGTTCAACTCTACAAAATGAGGAATGGTATGTTTGCAGAATTTACATGTAAACTATCCAATCCACTCCACTTTGTTTATAAAGCACATTTATAACAACAAAGTTGACCAAAGTGCTAGTACAATACATACCACATAAGCAATACTAACTGTATATTATAAACTATATTAACTTTATATTATACATGGTGAAATTCTAAAATAGTTGGTATTCTTTAGAGTCTACTTACTCAAACTGGACCCAATATAAAAAGTCTCAATGTAGTTGTGATATTTCAGAAAAGTTAAATAAAGATTGAACTTTACTCTCTCACTTTACTGTCAAGCCTCTTGACGTGACAAGGAATTAATGTGGTAAGGGCTCAGTCATACATATGCTGATTAGTTCTATATGTGAGCACACGCCGGAGGAGGTCATTCATTGGATGACAAGAAACTATTAATTTAGTTTACAAAACTTGCTATATCGTGATGTGTATCATTATCGGGATATAAAATAATCTATATTGGGATATGACATTTTGGTCATATCAAACACCACTTATGCTTATGGCCTTACAAATCTTTACAATTAGGTAATTTAGCAGACGCTTTTACCCAAAGTGACTTACAATGTTTAGGATGTTGACATGTCAGTACAAATGCACTGATGCTATATGTTGCCTCCCACACTTTCAGGTTACGAACTCAGTCCAGCAGCAGCAGCCAACTTCACAAGGAAGAATCTTGCAGATTACCTACGAAGCAGGGTGAATAGTAATACAGGGCTCTACACTGCCATTTTTCCCCAAGGTTAAAACATTTAGGGGTACAGACAACAATAATAATAAATAATAATAATAATTAATGTGGAGGTATTCCAGGTAGAGAAGGTCAACCAGCACAACTCAGGCTATAATATTGATGTTTCAGCAAACATCATTTTGAATGAAATACATCTTGAAAAGGTTGGTTATACAGAAATATTCTTATAACTTCCTATTTAGATTAATAGCCATATTAAACAATTTATACTGTTACTGTACTATAGAGATCATATTGCGACGGCGTACAATGTAGCTTCACGTGAGTGTACGGTAAACACAGGTCTTTACCGTAATTGCACAAACGTGCAGCGCAATATAAACTGCGAGCTGTGATGACGAGGTAGCTAATATGGGAGTGTGTTTGTGCTCAGCTCCGAGCCCCGATTTGAACAGCTAAACACACTTTTCTGCACGCATGGATGGAGTGTAGTTAGTTAACAGGTACCCAGTGCGCGCCGCACGATAGTCACTGTGCACGGGGATTTCATAACAATGCGCAACTGCGCGTATTTTAGCTGCGACCACAGTGACTAGAAGTCACTCGCACAAAGTGCGACTAAATATATTGTTCATGTTCGCACACCAAGATGTTAAGTCGCATTTACCAGTGAAATGGCTTCACTGTAGAGCCCTGCAATATCATACTTGAAATTCTATGTGTTACTATTTGACTCAGGATAAAAACCCACACCAAAAGAGTATGTTTAGGTGGAGTAAGATATGCTGATATAAAGAATGATTGTTGAACCCATCTAAACAAAAGCTGCTTGTTTCAATGCCATAGGCATAAGGTCCACTCTTAAAATAATAATAATAAACTAGTAGTTATATATCACTTTTCAAAATATTGTTACAAAGTTCTCTACAGAACCAAATGATATACTGCATACAGTCAAAAAATATAACAATTGAAACAGTAAAAGATCAAACAATAATAAAGATGAAATAAACAACAAATAAAACATTAAAAAAAATGTATTGTCTAGTTTTGATATCTATTCTTAAATAGACATCAACATCTATAAAAGGTATTTTTATAAAAGTATGTTTTTAAGTAGTGATTTAAAGGTATAGTCAGCTCTTGCAAGCTAATTGTAAGCTAAAACACTGTAGTTAAATTAACCAAATATCTCATTGCATTTCACTAGTTAACCATTCTCTGTGCAAGATAAAAATGTAATCTAGTTCTTCTACACAGCCCAGGCTCCATAAATAGGAACATAAACAATGTGGCAAACACCGCTCACAATAACAATTCTGCATGTCTTCGCAATGCACTTCAATGTGTGCTGCGTATTTTGATTTGAGCTCGCAGTTAGTTTTTTGGAGAATGACTGGAGTGATTAAAGTGGCTGGACATGTATTGCTAAGGCTGGGATAGTGTTGTGTGGTCGGTTTGTTTGTGTCCCAATTACTTGACCTATAGGTAAGCATCATTGAGCAATATGCCTGTCTTTTAGTTCTTCTAATTACAGTCCCTGTAATTTGCTGTGGATAGAATAGTCTGCTAAATTACGTCATTGTAATTGTTAGTGTGTGTCATTATGAATATTGTGAATTAATGCTAATGTAGGTTATTTTTATCTTTTATACTCTGTATTTGAAAACCATAAACTATTCTATATTGACAAATATTTAGTTTTTCCAGCAAAGTGTTTATTAGTTATTAAACAGAAGAAACATTTACTTGCCCTCACTACCTGGGAATATATGCAAATGCACCAGCCCCATGCCTTAAGTGGCATGTTTGGCAGATTTCTGTGTACACACACTAAATGTTTCTAGTTGCCAAATCACCTTTCTGTGATTCATATATTTGCATGTTGGACCATGATAGATGACACATTTTTAACACAAATCAATCTGTAGTCAAACAGAATGAGAGAATATTTTAGGACTGTGGCAGTCTCTATTAAAAAAAAAAAATATTGAAATAATCACTACCAGAATTAATTATTAATACAAAATTACTGATGAGTACATAATTATTCTTTAAGCTCTTATTTAAATAGCAATATTGAAGAAGTTTGATTTGGAAAAACATTTCTGCCTACAAATATCAAGGGAGAGGTTGTTTAATATTCCTTCGAATGCAGGTGGGAATACATTCTCACCTGCCTGTTTACGCATTGATACATGTCAGACATCTAAGTTCAACCAGTGGTTGTATTTTGACTGGGTTTGCTACACGTGTCGGCTTATTGTGAATGTGGCATCTTGCTTGGATCTAATTTGTGTGGCACACCTGCGCCTGCAACATAGACTTGCGCCCGCCCACACACACACACACACAGGGGACCCAGTGGCCTGGGAGCAGGGCGATGTTGGGTGCACATGCAGCACACAGTGTTGAGCGGCGGTTATTATTCATTAGTCCTATTCTAGCATAGGCATTTAAAAATAATGCTTAACAAAGGGGCTGTCGTGAATAAATACATTGGGGTGCGTGGGGTTGGGGATTTCAGAATTGGTCTTCTCGAGTAGTGGACACCACCGTGGATGAGGGTCCTACTAAAAACAGCCGAAACAGCAGAAAGCATTAAAAGAAAAGAATTGCTTGTAAAACTCACCTATCACACCAACCACAATCACCTTTGGAGAAACCATGCAGCATTACTCTGAACCCACGGGATATTTCCAGGTTAATTACGGCATATGTCGGCTATCTGCTAGTAGGGCTGTGTATTGGCAAAAATCTGATGATACGTATCACGATACAGGGCCACGATTCTATATATTGTGATACTGTAAGCAAGGCGACATATTGCGATGTGTAATTTGTGGAAAACTGCCATAGCAATGCTAGTGTGTAGTCCAGCTGCAAAAAATTATAGAAACACTTATGTAAACTTGCTCACGGGCTGCACATGGAAATTATCTTAAAACTGAATCTGGTAAGAAGCATCTTTCCTCCATTTTGAGGTTATGTATTTCGCACATGGTCCCTTTTTACAAATACCTTTTTTTTTTTATAGATCGCGTTTTAGAGAATTGATATAGTATCACGCAATGTAATATCGTTATATTCGGGTGTAGTAACGATATTTTCTTACCCCCTTATCTGCTAGCAAAATGTGCTGCAACCAATCACAGGCTGCAATCTCCTCTTACAATACATTGGCCGCACTGATGCCAAGCAACTGCTGTATATTCTACTTTGCTATTCGGCTTAGCCTTGTCCAAGTGTTTGTAAGAACCTGATGTCCAGTAGTAGGGTTATTAATGTGGGTCTGTTCACGATTTTTATGTTAAGGTCGGTCGTCTAGGTTACATTAGTACCGGGTTGGGTCCTGTGTTAACTACAGCCCGCGTAATACTGCCGTACACACACATGCTGTAGCCTATTGGTCCTGTTTACAAAGCATCTCCTTCCGTAGACGATACCTTTCCGCTTTGACCATGTCAACTCGTTTTAGCAATCCGCTCATTACCGTAGAAAGCCGTTCCTTAGTGTCCACGTCTTAAACTTTTAATGACTTTAAAGCGTCACAATGAAATGACATGTCATTTGCTGTCCCGTAATAGGCAAATGCACCTGTGTAGGGACTGGCTAATTCAGGATTTACCAGCATAACAGAAGCATTGTAAGTATGTTTTAAATGGAATCCATTGGAGAGCGGTGGTCAAACTATAACGTTTGGTTAAATACAGTGACCAAATAGAATATTGCATGTCCAGTCATTCCCCTTCCTTATTCTGAGTAATGTACACATGAATATTGCCAAACGTTCTACATCAGTGTGTTTGTGTCTGTTGTATTTGTGCGTAGAAACAAAAGAAGAGTCAGATTCACTTATGGTACCAATCCGTCGTCACGCTAATATGTTGAGGAGAGTGCAGCCGCCGCTTGTCACAATAGCAGAAGGGAGAAAATGATGATAAAAAACAATTAGCGAGAGAGAGAAGGGAATGTGGGACACATCGTTGGGGGGGGGCGGGGGGTTTACCGTCCCGAGAGAGCCCCGTTCAGACCCACAGGGAGCAGGAAAAAACCCAGGAGCCCCTTGCTAGCCCACAGGAGACGCATATGGGCACGGTGCAACCTATAGGAAGAGAACAATGTTGTTCAGTCACGGGTATCAGCAGTGTGGATACTTGTTAATATTTTAGATATTCATACCTTGCCATGAGCCGTAACTGTACTATTATTCGTGTGCCTTGCGGTTAAAATGTTTTTTTTTTTTTGGGGTTACAGTATGTGTACGGAATTTACTAATGCAGAGCTCTCATGAGTGCAGAAGGAAAAACCTGAAGGAAAAGCAGTTTCTCATCCCACACCTACCTGCAGCTATGTTTTCCATGTTCACATTCGTCAAACCCTAGAGTACGCAGACTTTTACAAATTATGTTGTATAAACATGGGTTTAAAAAAATAAAATGTATACACAGGCTATAGCTTCCCCATAACATCTTTCATTTGACAATGTCAGGTCAATCATTTTTATTGGGGAAAATCTAAAAGATTTGGTTTGTGGTATTCATCATGTACTAAAGTTGTAAACCGTGTGAAATTATTGGGCTTTACAAATATTGTTTTATAGGAACATTAATCAACTCTATTTTACAATCCTGCAATGTACGTGCTTTCTGAAAACGGACATTCTTGACACATATTTCACAAATATCTAGATTCCAAACACTTGAACCCACCCCGGCCTCATAATATGTATATTGTGCCCTTCTTCCCCATCATTATCTGACTGCTGCCGTTTTCTAGCCTGCAGGTCTAGAGCCACCGGCGGCCATATTAATCAGTGGGTAAACTGTTAATTCTGACGCTTATTCCTGCAGGATAAATTACAGATGTGCCCTTTTTTCTTTTTTTTTTATGGAGAGGGATGTGTTCCCCCGGCGACAGTTAGGTGTGGTTAGCCAACGCAGCAGAGCATGTCGGTGCGGGTCGAGGGGGCTGGCTGCTCACACACAAACTGTGTACCTACCAGTCTGCCATCCAAAACAACTGGGCCCTGCGCTAACCCCAGGAGTACTGCGTACGCTCTGCTTCAGAGAGAGAGGTAGAGAGAGAGAGAGAGAGACGGATAGAAAAAGAGAGAGACACAGACAGAGCGAGAGAGAGACAAAGGGGGGTGGGGTTGAACCTCATCACCTGAGGCTTTGACTGCTGCATGAATATCAGTAGTGGTGCACATGAAACATGCTGGTGGATGCAATACTCTTATTAATGCGCTTAACGTTTTAACACACAATATTCCTGCTTTGTCTTATTTGTTTATTTTATCCATTAGCATATATTTATACCTTCCTTTTACATTACATTATTAA